>VDFB02078894.1:0-78913 GCA_007258455.2 Sequoia sempervirens | reverse complement strand
GTAGATTATGAGGAAGATGTGATAAGAAATTGCCTTACTTTTCCAGAGGTGTCCCTCAAACGGAAGAAATGGGAGGTTATAATGAAGCTTGAAGGAAGGAAGAAGCAAAATGACAAAAGTTTCCTTGGCTTTCGTTGAAGAAAAAGACCTCATCAGGAGGATCAATCGGATAATTGATAAATTTGAGGATTTATATGCTAAAAAAGAAGTGTACCTTCAAGAACACGAAGGTAAGATAACTACAAAGCACACCCCAGACACATCATCAAAGTCTCCCATGGAGCAATTGCCTCCCAAGAGACAAAAGACACAGAGCATTGAGCCATTGGTACCTTATGAGGAGAGTGAAGGGGTGGGAGATATTGAAGGTGTGGCCACTATATTGCAATCATTAAAGGGTGATATTGAGGTTGATTATGAGACTAGCACCTAGAGGCATGAGGAAAGGATGGATGATGTAGAAAAAACAAGTGCAAAGATACATGAAGATGAGAGAGAAATTGATGCCAGGAGGTTTATAGAGGATGATGATTTCATCAAGACTCCAGAGTTTAGGGATTACTGGACAAAGATGAAGATAAAAGAAATTGAAGATGAAATGGAGTCAGATGAAGTGGGAATTGAAGAACCAGAAAAGAATCAAATGGTGGCACGAACCTTCAAATAATTAAGGATTAATCACATTGAAATTAGCCCTCAGAAGGCCAGAGAGATGATTTTGAAGAGCAACATGCTCATCTTTCTTGGGTTGGAATTAAAGAAAATGTTTTTGCTTGATCAAGTACAAGCTCAAGAAGATCCAATGTTAGTTGCAGAGTTTGACTCTAATGAAGGAGTAAGTGGAATTAGGTATAACCCCAAAATTGAAACCCTGGCCATTTGGATCAAGCAGAAAAACACACAAAAGCCTAAATTGTTGGATGTAATACAGGGAATGAAAGGGGCAACAATGGTAAGAACAATACAAGACACCACCCCTTTGGAGGCAACCACAACGACCATGCACTCAACCATGTTCACTTGTGCTACTGTTAAGGGATTGGAGGATAGATTAAAGGAGTATGAAAGGGAACAAAAGTTCTTAAATGATGAAATTAATAAACTATTTATGGAGAATGTCAAATTGAAAGAACAGTTAAAAGGAGTGGGAACTTCACAAAGCAAGGAGATAGTGTTATATAAGCCTCGTAGTGCTCCATTAAATATTGTATAGAGCATTTCGGCCGAGCAAGCAAAGGCTCTTGAGAAGGAAGCATATGAAATGAAGGAGGCTCAGGATGAAGTAAAAAGGCAAGTTTCTAAAGTTATGGAAAAGATTCTTGAGTACAAAATAAAGTTGGTTATTGATAAACTGGATAGTGTGCATGACATTTATAAATCACTTCAATGAGCAATTGATCAAATAAAAGCACATATGCTTGTATTGGACCCCCTGTTTCAAAGGTGGTAGCCTATTCACCACACTCTATCTAAGTTATGCAAAGTTCTACAAAGGAGTTCTGATGCTCCGACAACATTAAAATTGATTGAGCAAACAGTAAAAATGATTGTTGATGAATTTCAGTATATACAAGGGGAGGATAAGAGGATTGTGGCACAAATGGATTCCTTCCTTACCTTAAAACAATGGTATACATTGGAAATTGTGAAAGATGATGGTCAAGTAAAAGACTTGGATGAATTGAAGAAGGAATTTGGTCAGGTTATTCATAAGTGTTTAACCCATGTTCAGGGGGATAGTGACATTGGTCTTCACAGGCTCAATTTGATCATGGATGGATTGATTGCTCTTGATGTTGGATATCTAAAATTTGTCAATGATACAAAGGCACTACTAGATAGTCGATGACAAGCACATCTTGCAAACATACCAAAGATCCAGGAATATCAGTGGCCATCAGATTTTACGATGTATCAATGGGAAGAGAAGTATTTGGCTTCAGTTGAGTAGGTCACTAAGGCAAGGGCATCCAAACATCTATCATGGAGAGGAAAGCTTTTCCAAATCGATAATCATAGGCTTTCTACGTTGATTAAAGGAAACATATGTCTAAAGTGTCTTAAGCCTTGTTATTTCTTCAATTATGCAAATTAATTAGTTGTTAGTTAAAAAAGTAGTTTTGAAGGGTCATCTCTTTTTGTAAAAGGCCTGAAGCTTGTTGCTTCCTATATAAATAGGAAACCAAGGCCAATTTTGAGAGGATCATCATATCATATTCCATTTTCATTTCCATTATAGTAGGCATTAGTAAGAAGATAGATTGCACATTCCACCCATCCATATCATATCAAAGACTTCTGCTATAAATGTATATATATTTGAAACAACATAATGGAGAAGATTGCTCATAATTGGTAATCTATTTTGGTGTTCAATTGTTGTGTTAAATTTCATGCTTATCTGTTATTGTGTTGTCTCCAAAGTGGTTTCTTCAAGTTATTTAAATTCATAAGATTTATTAGGGCACATTTGTTGTTACTGTGTGATTATTTTAAGCTTATGAATGAAATAGAACATCTTATTATCAGAGATTCTCCATGACTTGTTATCATTTTGTATTTTTTCTTATGTTTGCCATACTTATTTCTTCTTATATTTGAATGAATATAAGTTATTGAGCCTCAATACTGTGCTTTTGTGAATGAATATGCTGATACAGTAAAGCATTTACTGTGGATGTTTTCAGTTAAATGTTCAAAATTATGTTCAACATAAAAATGGAAACTATTTAAAAATAATAAAGTTAACAAAGTTGCTTATTTAAATAATTTGAGTTACGTGCATTAATATTTTATTAACTTTTGTGTCTTCACGAACATATGTTGATACAAAATGAATGGAAGAAGCATCCAAGTAATCGTAATTTTTTCTACCAACAATTCATACCAAAGATTGAATAATTTAAGGATATTGCAATAGGTAATTTGTATCGACACAAATAATATTACTGAAGCATTTCAAAGTTTGGGCCATAAGAATCATCCTTTTTTAAACATGGATTGCAAATAATTCTGAAAAATTAGAAGTCTTGTTCATTAACATTATTGTCTGCTCCAATGTCATCTAGTGTATCATTTTCAATGTTCATATGTTCTTTCAAGTATTTAATATTATCATCATCCTCATCTTGACCTGCATCATCTTCATCGTCATTGAAAGTTGACTGTACACCATCTATATTGTTAGTAGATGTATTTGGATTATCATTTTCTATACCATCCATACCGTTGTCTTCTCATACCTAAACATATACATCTTCAACATCGTCATGGATGTCAATTTCTTCAATGTTCTCTAATCCCTCTCTCTCATTTTGTTTGCCATCATTGTTTTGTTCAGTATCCACTAATGTTTTGTCAAATACATGCCTTAATCTTGGATCATAATGTATGACAAACATCCATTTCGGGTCCAAAATATCTTCATAGAAAAATACCTGCACATGAACGAAATACATATATTAGATGCATGTTATAACAATTTTATTGATTAATAAACACATGTATATATTCACAATAAACTATGAATTAATAGATTAATGATCACTACCGCTTCTTGTTTGAGTTAAAGAAATACCTACTCACAATGAATTGGTAGAACATAAGGCTCCTTATCCTTCGGTAGGAAGCATGAGGAATCTATAGAAAACAATCCACTATGGGTATCATGTCTTCGTGTCCTCTCAAATTCTTCATACCATCTACACTTAAAAATACAACATTTAAAAGAGCGGTAATCCAACTCAATAATTTCTTGTATTTTCCCAACATATTGTAGATTCCCTTCAATTATATTCTTATCTTTTGAGCTTGATCGACTGGATTGCTTGAAGTCAACCATGATGCCACAATTGAAGGATCGTCTCTTTACATCTACACTTTCTACACGATAATGTCGACCACATGCCCACATTGTTGGATATTTCCTCGCCTTTGAAAGACCATTTATTTAAGTGAAAACAAATATAATGACGAATATTAAAATAGTTAATAGTGTTAAAACTGTAAGGAAACAACATTTTGTAAAATTCCAACTGTACCTTTCTTTCATATCCTCTAGACATGTTGATTTCATCTTCTATTATGTCTGAATCTATACCTGCATCTTCTATTTGATTTTGAATTTGTTCAGTAACCCATTCTAGTGTGCAATCTTTGCCCCATTCCCCAAGTAGATTGGTGGGAAGTGGAGTATCCTTTGGGTTCAATCTCTTAAACTGTCTCCTTGCTTCTCACACTTCTCTCTTTTTATTATACAGAGGAATCCATTTGTTCATAAAGTCCATGTGGTACAAAATGAACTTGTTCAGTATAGAACTTTCATCTACACCTATTACATGTCAACATGTTTATTTCAAACTCCAAATGTCATGTTGTTAGTTTGACAAATAAATTACAGATTAAATTAATGATTGCAAGAAAAACAACCACACTGATCATGAATTTACTTACTAAACACCATTAGATTGTGGTTTTTCTCCATCAATAATATCTAATGCTCATTCTTCATCCCAAACGTGTGGCCCATCTTCAAAATCCTTACCAAGGAATTCACACAAGAAGAAAAATACTTCATTCAATACATACCCTTTAGCCATGCAACCTTCTAGATGTGCCTTTTGTCGGACATATCTTTTAAGAGTTTTCATATACCTCTCAAAGAAAAACATCCACCTCATTGATATGACACCTGCCAATTCAATGTCATCGACTAGGTGTATAAGTAAATGGACTTGTAGGTCCATGAAACTTGTAGGGAGCTCCTTCTCAAATACACATACAATTTTTTGCAATTTCCTTCTTCCACTTTGGCACTTTAGATTCATGGATCTCCTTGGAGGTCACCCACCTAATATACGAATAGTAAATTAGTATGAACCTTTAGTCATAAATTAAAATGAAATATAATATCTCTATGTCTCTCACACATGAACATTTCATATAACCACACACCTTGTAAATGCTGACAATCGACTTATGGCATTCCTTAAGTCAACTGTAAGATAGGAATCCCCCCTAATTACTAATGACATGATATGCTATCAAACACATTTATGAAAAGGTCATTAGTAATTTTTTCTCACACAAGAAAATATCAAAATATATTTAGTACTTAATCAATGTTACCAGTAAATGTTAAATGATGATATATAATACCTTCATTAAATTATGAAAATCATGTGCTATAAAAGCTTTAGCCAATGATGACCCATAGCCAGTAAGTGTCCTTATTGAACAAATGACATTTTTTAGTTGGTCTAGCTCTCTTTTTTTCAAAATCCATGGAGCTTCTACATATGTTTAATTTTTTCTGCTTGGCCACAAATGTTTTCTATCAAATTTGGTATATGAAAGAGCAATATCTCTCCTCGAAGACAAGGTGTCCTTCTCTTTTCCTGATATATGTCGAAATATAGAATCTGGGACATTTTTGAAGATATTAATAGATCCTTCCAATAAGGGAGCCCATTAAATATGGATTTCCTTTTCATTCCTTTTGGCATATGAACTACAACAAGTTTTGGTTCTTCAATTGAATCACCCCGATCAAAAAAATCCTCCCAAGCTTTCAATTTAGCATCTTCATACTTCTTAAGCCAATCACATGGACCCATAATCATGGGAGGGCCTCTATTTTCAACTTTTCCATCAAATTGATTATTTTGGCAATTTATAAACCTATGATCTAGTGGTAGAAAAACCCTATTGTTTGCGTAAATAAATTTATGTAGATCTTTAGAATACCGCCCTTGAAACTGTTTTGCACATCTTGGACATGCAAATATCCCTTTTGTTTGGAGCCCTGCAATTCAACAAGTAATGTTAATAACATCAAAAAAATAGTATAAAACTAAGTATGAAAGTTGGGATGAAAATAAATTATGAGTGTAAATACGTAAATATTTTATCTTACTAGAACAAACACCAAGTCCTGGGAAATCATGAATAGTCCAACATAGCACACCATACAACATGAAGGACCTATTTGATGGAGGACATGATATGTCATACATTCTTATGCCTTTCCATTGCAGTTGCATCTCATCAATAAAAGGCACAAGATAAACATCCATGTTTTTAACTTGATGTTTTCATGGAACGATGAGAGTCAGCATAAGGTGCTTCTTTCTAACACTCATCCATGGGGGGATATTGTAAACTATCAATCCGACTGGCCAAACACTATAATTTAAGCTCAAGAAAGAGAATGGGCACACTCCATCAATTGCAAAACCAAAGCTAATACTATGGGGCTCATCTTTGAGTTTTCTTGGCCATTTTTCCTCTGTGTTTCATTGCTTTGGAGTTGGCCGGAATTTGCATGAATCCATCTTTACTCATGTTCTTTGCATGCCAGTCCATCAATTGTGCAAGTTACTTGCAACAAAAAATTCGTTGAAGTCTAGGTATAATTGGCATGTGACATAAAACCTTCTTTAGAACTGTAGGACCTTGTACATCTGTACAATATCTCTTCTCTTTGCATACAAGGCATTCTACCTTGTTTTGATATTCATCTCTATATAAAATGCAATCATTTTTACATGAATGAATTTTCTTATATTCAATCCCCAACTCAACCAACAATAAACGCGCCTCTTTGCAAGTTGATGGCAACACATTCTCTTCAGGGAATATTTTAGTTTGTAGTGCCTTGTAAGATTTCCAGAGATTAAATCAATTGAATGTTTGACTTATGATGAACATGTTTGATATGTCAATCTATACTAGGACTGTTTATATACAATATATGGTTTTAAAATCCCCTTAAAGAAATATAAACGAAGTCGATGAATGTTTACGAATTGTGTACACCAATTGACACTACAAAGTAAGAAATAGATTTCAACTCACTTCAGTAGGGTAGTGAATCCTTTGTCTGACCAACCAAATAGTGACTTGATTTCTAATAATATTAATGTGCATGCCAATTGTGAGGTTCTACTTGCACCTGATTTGAACACGGGTGTCTTTGTTGCTTGCTTGATGGAGTCTTTCAGGTTGTTATCATCAACATTATGTTGGTGGTAATTACCCCAGCTATCATCGTTACTATCAACCATATGATCATTATTGGCATCATTGTTTCCATCCCCAAAGAAACTTGTAAGCATTTCATTCAATCCTTCTTCATGCAACACAATTCCTTATCATGATCATCATTGTTAAGGCTAGGTGGCATCTCATTAGTGTATGCATATCTCATAAACTCTTCAAATTTCTCAGGCGGTAGTAATCTCTTCAAACTTTCTCTTTTTGCCCTGGTATTGTTTAAAGGATGGTTTGGATCATCCCGTCCAAATCTTAATAACCCAGTTGGATCATGGGTATTAGTATGTGTTTCATCAACATCTTCTACCTATCAACAAGCACACACATTATTTAATGTTTTCCAACAATTAGATAAATCATAAATGTATCAATTTCAAAGAAATATAATCAAATATGGCTTAAAAAAATATAAATATAAATTGTATGAACATATATACATCAATTGAATAATGGAACATTATTTTATAGACTACCCTTTTTATACAATAATTTAAATAAAACATAATTTTGACAACATAGTTTATAAACATTAGTCCACACTCATTTACTATTCTTTGGTTTTCTGCCCTTAAGAACATCCTTAGGGAGACCTTGTTCTTCCCTTTTCTTTCACCCAAGAGTGCGTTTTAAGAAGGGGTAATCAATCAATAACTCATCCCCAATGGTAAGGTCTGTAATATCCTCAACCATTATCAATCTATCAACCTCTCTTTCCATATCTCCATCTTTATCATTTATACCCTCAACAAATTGACAATTTGGTCTTACATTAGGGTCCCTTCCCTTACTACTATTTATAAATCCTGCAATATTTTTGTGTGTGTATGCACGTCCATCTATATACATAAGATGACCTCTATTAATTTCTTTTCCACTTTCCAATTGGAGATGATGTGTATACATATTCGAATTTAGACCATATGCTGACATGCTAGGCTTATATTCTGCTAGCCTTCTCCATTCACCACTGTAATATGATGGACCATACTATGGCGTTAATCTCCTAGTGGTTTGTTATGAATTGTTTCTATGTTTAGATCCCACATGTACATTTGGACAATAAAGAGGCCTAGATTCACTCCATGAATATTGGAGGGTCGTATCATGTAGCTATATCCCCAAAATTGAAACACCTCGTACACTATAGGTAGTTGTTGATCACGAGGCCAAGCGCAATATAGTCGACGATCAAATGTATCTTTGCAAATTGATCTCAAACTCAGGGGTAAGTCATCATCTCCATCACATTCATTCTCATAGGGTATGTAGTCCACCTTACCCCTGTCTTTAAGCAAATTATGCATCTTTAAACTGGTTCTTGTTATGTGACTTGTTTTCATCAATTCCTCATCTTCCGAGCTGGTATATTGGCACATATTTTTGTTAGATGTATCATCTGATAAATGATCATTGCCCTCTAGGTTGGAAGTCGGTGATCTAGGAAACTTTAAACCAAGAACTTTATCCTGCAAGTATCCATTGAGAAATAAATTAGTTATTTAAATAATATAAACAATGTTTAAATGAAGTATACATGTTATTTATATCAAATTGGAAAATTCCTTACGACAATTCCTATTGGATTTGAATCGATTATAGGAGGCATACTACCGACTAGAAGCTCATCATATATGTAATGTCTTTGTATAATTTCTCATTTGAATTGTTTCTTTCCATGACATACAAAACATCCACAAACAACAATTTTCTCAAAGTATTCATCCCATGTACTATAGTCCTGACCAACCTCTTGTTCAGTGCAATCATCTGTTGTGTCTGGAAAATCCATTGTCATATCCTCTTCCACCCACTATCATCTACATGATTTAATAGTTTTAGGTCCACGTCCACGTACATATCTTCTTTTTCTAGTTGAATGCTTAGGCTTTGCATTTACTCCAATCTCCATCTAAAAATAATCAACAACATGCAATAATTTATGTCAAGATTGGATAATACATTATAAATTTCAATAATAGTATGAGAAAAGATGGATGTATCACAAAATGCCATCAGATCATTTTTCCCTCAGTTAAGTCAAAATTTGAGTACCTGATGTCTCGCTTCATCCGTTCTGTCCTCATTTGATATGACACGATCTATTGCCATGGCCTTGTCTCACCCCTATAATACACAACATAGCAAATAATATTTACTACACCAATTATATCATTTCAACGAATATGCTATCCAACACAAAACCTCACTTTAGTCATATATTTTCTTAAAGTATTCATCCCATGTACTATAGTCTTGACCAACCTCTTGTTCAGTGCAATCATTTGTTGTTTCTACATGATTTGTCATATCCTCAAACACCCATTGTTTTCTACGTGATTTAACAGTTTTAGGTCCACGTCCACGTCCTCTTTTGCTAGTTGAACACTCAGGCTCTTCATTTGCTCAAATCTCTATCTAAAATAATCAACAACATGCATTAATTTATGTCAAGATTGGATAATACATTATAAATTTCAATAATACTGTGAAAAAAGATGGACGTATCACAAAATGTCATCAGATCATTTTTTCCTAAGTTAAGTCAAAATTTGAGTACTTGATGTCTTGCTTCAACTGTTGTGTCCTCATTTGACATGACACGATCTATTTCCATGGCCTCGTCTCGCCCCTATAATACACAACATAGTAAATAATGTTTACTACACCAATTATATAATTTCAAGGAATATGCTATCCAACACAAAACCTCACTTTAGACATAAATTTGACTTATATTTCACACTTTAGATGACTCATCTAGTTGTATAGGGGTCATTTCTGAGTTCACAAATCTAACCTCTATTAGTTTTTCACCCACAAAATTGACATGGGATAAGGAATAGATAAAATAGGAAACCATGATTGCTCCTTTGGTACATATGAAGATGAAGTCAATCTAGGATCAATTTATTTATCAACTTCCAAGCAAAATACATCATTTTGCACTGTTAGGCGCTAAATTAGTCGCACTTTGCATTGCCTTTTGCATCCCAAATAGATTACATTTTTTGGTTGGAAGGCGGCGCTAAATTAGGTGCACTTTTCTACGCTGACTATAGCGCCAACTATTGAATCAAGAATAAAAATTTAAAACTTCCCACATCAAGAAGGAAGAGATGATAGGAGAAAAAAGTTGCGTGAAGGAAGAGAGGAGAAAAAAAGGAAAAATGACGCAAAGGAGGGCTACAAGCAAGTAGATCAGAAATTTGATTTAGTTTGCGACACCATAGGTAAGGTTACAATTTATTTTTTTCCTTCCCACAAAAAAACATTATTTGGATTAAATGGAGAGGATTGTGAAGAAAGGGTTGTGAATATTATTTTGTTTACACGTGAATCGTTCAAGTCTCATGTGGTTGTAAAGGAGGAGGGTAAAATTGTAGACATTGCATTATTTCTTCTACATCTGAGAGCAATGAACATGTTTTTGAAACCCCAATGCCCCAGTTCACTTATCATTCCCATCCCAAGCTTTTGATTTCCAGTTTGATTTCACAGACCTTCCTTCCATAAAAAGTAGTCGAGTGCTTTCAAGACACGTCATTAAACTGCACCTACCCCATTGCAGCCAGGTCCTGTGGGAACAGAGGTTGGTTGAGACAATACGAGGAGATAGGGCTTTTGAGACGACAGCTAAATAATAGATCATTTCCTCAAATTTGTGAGACCTTCGAGCTTAAATTAGCTATTACTAATTTTCACTTATTCTTTTACAAAACAATGAGCTTGTGGTTTCAAATTGATTGTGCACACACATTCATTTTCTTTCTAATCAACAGATGCGACTCGAGCATGAGACCTATCTATGTTAACTCTCAATAAAACCACACTTCACGCCCTTTTTATCCCCCAAAGATTACCATTATTTACAAGTGCGCAAGCATTGATTTTTTACAATACATTTGTTTCATTTTGTATATATTTATATCCTTTCAAATATATTTATATTCTATATAGGTGTGCGAGCAATTGATTCATAGGCGTTTAAATCTAGAAAGAGTCATTTAAGGTAAAAACTTTCATACCACAAACTGGATGAAAAATTTCATACCTGACAGTGTGTACTTCGTTTGCCTCCACAGACTGGATGGAAATAATTTGCCCTGGGTTGCCTCAAAATGTCAAGCAATAGAGGGAAGAGAACAAAGGGAGCAGACTCTGACCACAATGAGGTAATTCATTGTCAATTTATAGATTTGTAAATGTTTCCCTTGTTTCTTTCATTTTTACTTTTTAGTTATTTATTTTTAAATTTAAAAGAAGAAATTTATTATACATATATATAGGGACATGTGACTGACAAAGATAAAGAGGCGTTGGCTTCCATATTAGGGGCAGAGGCAGTGAACAATTTGGATGATGTGTGCTGGAAAATGCTTGCTAGATACATAGAAAACTGATCTAGTGAAGCCCCTCAAACATTGCAACCAAATCAACCATGTCAAAGGGAATCAATTGATTCCCCAAGTAGTTCTGGATCGAGCAAAAGATCCAGGAGGAAATCAGTAATAGTAAACTCTAGGAGTGTAGAACATGGAGCAAAGGCTTCCACTATCCCACCCACTCCTGGGACACAAACTTCTTCCGCCACGCCAAGTTTTCATTCTTGCATTGGTACCTACAATACCAAGATAGAATATAATGTGGTTTCAGGGGAAGTTTGAATGACAGATGCTGGAAAAGGGTTTGTGAATAGGTTGAAGGAATCATGCCTTCAACGGTCCAAAGACCATCTACATTTTCCATTCTCAAAGATACCCATACACCTACAAAAATTAGTTATCAATGACATGGAGACTGAATTTGGCACAGGTTGGTTTGTGAAGAAGGTAAAGCTACGAATGTCTCAAAATTGCAAGAGATTTCGGTGCAACCAAACAAAGAAGATAAAAAAAATCCCTCCCGAGATAAGGCTCAAAAAAAGGCCAATCGATGTAAGTGTCAAAGTATGGAAAGAGCTTGTAAAAACATATGAGAAGTCCAAAGCACAAAGGAAATCTGGTGAGGAGAGTACACAAGTATTTGAATTTTCTCATAAGATTATATCAAATTTATTAAATGATTTTTAAATTTTATTTGTGCATAGTTAAATTGAATTAGTATATGTTTCAAACAAGGCCTCCAAGGCTAAGCTTCAAAAACTTTGTGCCACGCATCATAGTGGCCATAAAGGTTTACAACCTTTGATCTGTAAATCTGTAAGTATATTTAATATGGTAAATGATATTTTTTTAATTCCCTGGAAAAAATTAAATGATTGCATATTAATTAGTTTAACTAGTCCATGTGCCATGTTTTGACAGGAGGAGAAATATGGTCGACATCCAAAGCAATTTGAAAACGAAAAGTTACAAGGCAAAAAGTGGGCCGATTTTTTAATCTGGATGGAGAACGAGTTATCAATAGTTGACTTTCAATAACTTAGTTGGATATTGTTGTGTTAATATGTCAATTTGCATTTCTTGTGTTGAGTTGTTTATTGATGCGTAGGATGAGTTCTAAAGTGCTTCTCTATTGGCCCTAGATCCCACTCAATTGTCCCATTATTTCATGTTGAGGAAAAAAATATTGTTTGCCTTAAAGGGTAGTGGGTGACATTCATGCCTTATTTTCATTGCATCTTTTAATTAATGACCATTGTCTTTTAATATCTCTTAAGTGTCCCAATTTAAGTTATGAGTTGTATCATTTGAGTAACTTAGTCCCATGTTGATTTGATTTATCTTCTTTTCTCTCAAACATGGTATCTGAAGGAGTGCTTCCTTGAATTCATGTTGCCATTCTACAAAGTGATCCACATGCATCTTTTCCATCCTTCCTCACCATGTTGCCATTCTTTTAATATGTAAGAATGTTTTGATGCATCTTGGTAGGCATCATATAGATCTAACACATCCTTGTAGTCTACATCACTTGGCGTAGCTAACCAGCCACTTAATTTTTCCATCTAATTTAAAAAAAAGGCAGTAAATTCCTATCTTCCAAGTTAAAAAAACTCCATAAATAAAGAAATTAGTACTAAAAAACCTGCAACCTAATCTGATCAACATAGAGAAGCGTGTAATACTAGACTTCTTAACATTCAAAAGATAAATGGAATGTCCTTAACACCAAGTAGAGCTATCCAAAAAAGCTAACTAAAAACACAAATGTGCTCCCACACATAATGGCCTAATGGTTGGTTGTCATAGACGTCAAACTACCGAAGTAACAACACTGATCAAGTTAACATATATGCATCATTTGCATAAATAGTTGAACCATTTATGTGCATGAATAAATAGTATAAGGATGTAGATGAACTCGATTCATCTGACTTTATGCCTCTTGGCAGGCATTCCTCTTGAATCTCTAATATCAGGTGCCCAAGACTTCTTTGTAGCTTTTACCCTCTGTCGCCGCCTTTCCTCTTCATTGTCAGACTTGTCTCCTTTTTCCTTATCTACATTTTTGGCTTCGGCTTCTAATTCATCCCATGTTTTACCTTCCTCCCTTTCAAAATCTTCTTCTTCGTCCTCATCTAACTCCACAAGAGATTCATCTTTTGAACCTTCCTCATTTGAATCTGATTCCTCTTCTACATCAAAGGGTTCATATCCTTGATCTGACTCTTCTAAATTATCAGAATCAGAATCAATAACTTCCATATTCAAAAATTCCCAACCACCATCTTCAATAAATTTGTCTAGATCATCAGTAATAGTCTTCAAAATTGGTCGCCAGTTCAAGTTCATTCTGCTTTCATAATACTTTATATCCATGGAGTTCAACCATTCTCGGAGCTACTGCTTAAGATTGAGGAATGCCACCTGGCATCCCACTTGAAGTTCGAAACAATAGCCATATCAAATGCCTTTTTCCCAAGTCCGCCTCTCAAGGTTACCAATCTCAATTCCCACTAATAGTGATTACTAAGAAAAGTAATTCCACTAACTCTACCAAACAGTTTACCGTAGGAACAATAAAGGCAGAGGCTTTGAAAGGAGCTCCAAGAAAACCAAGCTCTCTAAATGTACATCAAACTCTAGTTCAAAATATTTTAGATGAGGCTGCCCCATAGCTCTCATCAGCTTTGACAAATCCTTGAAACTCTGCTACTGATACATTTTCTTGTCCCTCTCTTGTTGTTCTTCCTCAATTTCATCAGGGTCATACATTGACCTTCTTTCCCCTCCTAAAGTTTGGACCACATCCATTACCTCCACATAAAATTGAACATCCTTGGTCTTCTTGGTTCCCACGCCGTGGTATGGTTATGCAAATGAAAATGAAGCAAAGTAATTATCTCCTTCTCTGCTGGCTGGAAGAATGCATGCTTAATGTTTTGATACATGATATCAGCTCTCTCTTTTGCTCTCATGGTTGAATAATTAAATCCATTATAGTGGGCCTTCATAGTTCCATTCATCTTTCTTCCTCTTCCACCAAATGCTAGCCTGATCTAATAAGTCGTGTTCTAATTGCCTTTGTTTTGAAAGTTGAAGTTTCTCTTGAGTCACCAATGTAGCTCTCTCACTTCTTTTAGACTCTTTTCTATCACATGTGCAATTAGCTCACTGATTGAACAATCAATCTCACTAATAGTGACACACAGTGCTGTAATTCCACCAACTCTACCAAACAATTCTAATCAGAGGGAACAATAAAAGCAGAGGCTTTGAAAGGAACCCCTGTCCAAGCTCTCTAAAATGGTACACTGTAAACTCTAGTTCAAAAATATTTTTAGATGAGGTCAGCCTCCCATATAGCTCTTTACCGCTTGAAAGTAAACTTTTGAAACTCTTCATTTATTTTATTTTTCTTGTCCCTCTCTTGTCAGACTCCTCAATTGCATCAAGATCATACATTGACCTTCGCCTTCCTAAATTTTGGAATCCATTACCTTGACATAAAACTGGACATCCTTAGTCTTCTTCGTTCCCATGCCATGATAAGGTTATGCAAATGAAAATGAAGCAAAGTAATCATCTCCTTCTTTGTTGTCTGGAATAATGCATGTTTAATGTTTTTATACATGATATCAACTCTCTTTTGCTCTCATGGTTGAATACCGAAATCCATATGGTGGGCCTCCGTAGGCCTCTATTTCTTTCCTCTTTCCACCAAATGCTTTCACCACCGATCCACAAGTCTCACAAATCTCGAATTCGCCTTTTGTTTTTGAAAGTTGAAGTTTCTCCCGAGTCACTAGTGTAGCTCTCTCTTCCTTTTTAGACTCTTTCATTGCTACAAGAAATTAGCACCTAATTGATTAACAATCTTAATCTCACTAATAGTGATTATTAAGAAAGGTAATCCCCCACCCAAATGTCACAAAATACCAGAACAATAAAAGAAGGCTTGAAGGAACCCATGAAAACCTAGAAAGCTCTCTAAATGTATATCAAACTCTAGTTCAAACATTTTAGATGAGGCTGGATCCCATAACTCTCTTACTCACACAACCTCTTGAAGCCTTTGCATTGATTTGGCTCTTTCTGGTCCCTTCTATTCTTCTTCCTCAATTTCATCAAGACCATACATTGACCTTCTTTCCCCTCCTAAATTTTGTACTACATCCATTACCTCCACATAAAACTGGACATCCTTGGTCTTCTTGGTTCCCACGCCATGATATGGTTATGCAAATGAAAATGAAGCAAAGTAATCATCTCCTTCTCCGCTAGCTGGAAGAATGCATGCTTAATGTTTTGATACATGATATCAACTCTCTCTTATGCTCTCAACAACTCTTTCTCGCTTCAAGGTTGAACACCGAATCCATTGTGCCCTAGAGTTCCAAATATCTTCCTCCTAACAAATGTCATTTGATCCTCAAAGCCCACAAATTCTTAATTGCCTTCTGTTTTTGAAAGTCGGAGTTCTCTTGAGTCACCTGTAAGCAGTAGCTCTCTACCTTTCATTGCTACAAATCATCCTGTGGTATTTAATCACTTGTACCACATGGTTGATGTGCTTTAACCTTGGATTTTAAAGGAAATTTCACATAAACATCATGAAATTCTAATGCTGTAGTTGGTATTAAAGTCAGTACCTGTAACATTGAAAATTATCCTTATATAAGAATTCCCTCCACCTTGTTGGCTTGTAACACTCTTGATGGTGGCTACATGAAATGGAACCATGATGCCATATATGGGTACCAGAACAACATCATTTTTCGTATCAACTTGAATCATGAGCTCTCTAGAAATGGGGATATCTTCCACATTTTTGTATGAAACCATCTTAGTGGATGGCTTGGAAGAGCCATGTCCATCCCCTGTAACAATGCCCCCTACAACCAATCTTCTTGTAGTCTCCTCATTCTTTTGTAGAGGGTTGGCACTTAAGGTTATGCAATAGAATTTACAGTTGATAGTTAAATTGTATAACAAATTTTCTTATGATCTTTACTAACGTTTATTAGAATTGTTGCATGTTTTACATCATTGGAATCACATATTAGTTGTAACTTTTTTGTAATTTTATTATGGTATGTGAACTTTGATATGATGTAATATGTTTACGGTTTCGTCTCATATGTTTCAATATTAGATATATAAACAAAAAATAAATGGCCGGGCTGAAATAAATAATAAATTTTCATTTTAACGTTTTTTATAGAAATTAATTCCGTCTTCCAAGATCACATTAAATCCTACCTTTACATAGATCTAGAAAATATTGGTTATGTCGGTACAAATCAGCATGGTAAGGTGAGGGGATGGATAGACGAAGATATATGTAAACATCAAATGATGATAATGATGATGATGATGACCACAATGGTGGTGATGATGATGGGGTACGTCGTAGTACCCAAACGCTATCTTATGAGATCATATAGATTCACACTATGGATCAGTCAATATATATCGTTATGATGATGATGATGACGATAGACATGATGATGATCACAATGGTGGTGATGATGAGTAGCTTGTCATAGTACCTAGTGGTATTCATGATAATATAGACTCCATCATGGGATCATTAAGATATATTGTTAAGGATGCCTCTTCATGTATACTACTATATGTAATTGGCCTTTCACAACTCCACAGCATTCATATTATTTGAGCTAACATACATTGAAATGTATCATTCACTTACCATTTAGACATGTATCATCTTGACTTGTATCAATTTGAGTTACATAATTTATCATTTTTACTTATATCATTTGTACATGTATTATTTTGACTTATGTCGACTGTTGGACATGTATCATTTTGACATGCTATTGATCTACTGGCATATTTGACTTTCACTTGTTTTAGTTATATATGATGATGATCTTATCAGTATTGACTTGTCAATTTATATTCATTAAAAGTGCCCATGATTTTGGATGGATATTTGGTCACGATGATGATTTTAATTTTATCAATAAGGATAGATGTTGTCAAATTCAATTAAATTATAGATATTTGACTCACTTGTTTTAATTATAGATGATGATCATGTTATAATAATTATATTGTTATTTAATCATATGAATTAAATAATTAAATTACTTACTCTATAATCATATGAGTTATTTAAGAGGCATCATATATTTAACTAATTAAATTGAATTAAAACATATTAAATTAATAAATGGAAGCAAAACAAGAAGCATTTTTAGAAGCAAAAAAGGAAGCAACAATGAAAGCCAAACTAGAAACAAACGAGAAGCAATCTTGGAAGCAAAATTGGTAGCAAAAGCGGAAGCAAACTTGGAAGCAAAAACAAAAGCAAAACCAAGAGCAAAACAAGAAGCATTTTTTAGAAGCAAAAAATGAAGCAAAACAAGAAGCATTTTTAGAAGCAAAAAAGGAAGCAACAATGGAAGCCAAACTAGAAGCAATCTTGGAAGCAAAATTGGAAGCAAAACCAGAAGCAAAATTAGAAGCAAAACGAGAAGCAAAACTGGAAGCAAAACTGGAAGGAACACAAGAAGCAAAACTGGAAGCAAATTTGGAAGCAAAATAAGAAGCAAACCTGGAAGCAAAACTGGAAGCAAAACTGGAAGCAAAACTAGAAGCAAAACTGGGAGCAAAACTGGGAGCAAAACTAGAAGCAAAAATGGGAGCAAAAATGGAAGCAAAATCAGAAGCAAAACTGGAAGCAATATTGGAAGCAAAATTGGAAGCAAAATTGGATGCAACATTGGAAGCATAATCATAAGCAAACTTGGAAGCAAAATTGGAAGCGAAACTGGGAGCAAAACTAGAAGCAGAAATAGGAGCAAACATGGAAGCAAAATTGGAAGCCAACTTGGGCACCAATTTAGGCGCTATTTCTGACTCCAATTTCTAGCGCTATTCCCGATGCTAAAGGAGATGCTATTACCATCACCAAATTTTTGGTGCAAAATGCGACACAAAAGTAGGTGCTAAAGATGGTGCAAAAACTGGCGATGAAATGAAGAAACAGGTTTTCGCTGACTTTTGTGCCGTTAGATGACTCCAAAATGATGGACTCAAATACACTAAAATTTGACACAAAAGTCATCGCTAATTGCCTATTATGCTGTTGTGATTGTGTTCATGTTTATAAAGGACAAATTTGTTCACTAATAGATCATACAACCATGCACACATCCCCATGCCACTACAATAAATTCTTCTTGGCGATGCAAGTGTATGTGAGAAAAAATCAAGGGTTTAAATTTTTGCAAAATGTTTGAAAATTTGCAAAAAATTTAGAAAGTGCCATTGGTGTGAGTGTACTGTAGTACCTTTTTTCCTAACCACTGGTAGGTCGCGTTGCGAGGGCGGGCCCCACTAAAGATTGCAATGACATGGTTGTTTCATCGCTTGATGATCCATCAAGTTGTCGACAATGAAATTCTTCCATTTGATTGTCGAAACTGGAAACACAAAAAGATTCCAACAACTTTAACATTCACCCTAGGCCCATGAAATATTTTGCGGCACATAAAATCTCTAACAACCTTTAGAAAACCTAGCCTTTAGAATTTGGTTGTGAATGAAAACTTGTAAGGGATAGCTTGAGCTCCATGAGTATGCAAATATTTGGAATTGCAAATTACAAAAATAGGTATGCAATTTACAAATATTACATAATTACTTGAAACTTTGATTTCATCAATAAGATTAGCATAGGAAAATGAGAAACAAGAACATAAGAAAGTTTTACAAGTTGTATAAGATTGTACTTAAGGTCTAGAAATTTCAAAATGTACACTTAATTGGTGGAGTTGTCAGAATTAGAAATAAGAACATCATTTTCAAGCTCAAGAGTCTTGTGTATGTATTATATATGTTTATGCGTGATGTCTAGAAAATATATTCAAATTTGCAAGATCATAGAGTTAGAATCTAAAGATTGCCAAGATGCATGGAAAGTTTGGATTCCCAATACAAAGAATCAAGTGGGTTTTTGAAGCAATAGAGCAAGACTACAATGACTATGAAATTGCAATAAATCTCTGTAAGCCCGCTTTATCTAGAATAAACAAACATGAAAAGAAAATATGTAGTTATGTAGATAAAACATGTAAGTATACAAAGAAAACGTGTAAGTAGCAAGGAAGGTTTGTGATTCCATTTGTTACTAAATCATTTTATTTTTCGAGAAATTAAGTAAATATATAAGAGCTACATAAATGCAAAGAAAGTTTGAAACTTTGCCAAAGGAAAAATTGTCTTGTTCCTTAAAATTTTTGTTTCTTCCTAAGAACTCACTTTTCTTCAGGACTACTTGAACACATTGAACTTTGCACAATGAAACACTTTTATACATTTGCCCCTTTATTAAACCTTACATTGTAGAACTCAACTTGAATAATTAAAGACATAGATATGACAATTTGGGGAGTGAAAAATTCCATGACAAAAATATGTAAGTTAACTAACGTAATAAAACAAATACCACAACATAACATATTTTAATTGTATGATATTGAATTATGAATTTATAATAATAGACACACATTAAAATTTTGAATGAATTCAAGAAGTGATACAATTGACAACGTATACATAAAAAAAAAAGAAAAAAAAGAAAGCAAACAAACATATCAATATGATATTGAATTATGAATTTATGATAATAGACACACATTAAACTTTTAAATGAATTCAAGAAGTGATACAATTGACAACGTATACATA
The DNA here is from genome assembly GCA_007258455.2 of Sequoia sempervirens. Lineage (NCBI taxonomy): Eukaryota > Viridiplantae > Streptophyta > Pinopsida > Cupressales > Cupressaceae > Sequoia > Sequoia sempervirens. The sequence continues at coordinate 58,757 of VDFB02078894.1, read as the reverse complement.
AAAAAAGAAAATAAAAAAAAGAAAGCAAACAAACATATCAATATGATATTGAATTATGAATTTATGATAATAGACACACATTAAACTTTTAAATGAATTCAAGAAGTGATACAATTGACAACATATACATAAAAAAAAAAGAAAAAAAAGAAAACAAACAAACATATCAAAAATTCTATACATACATACATATACATATACATAAAACACAAAAAATACAACTTTATGTTTCTTTTTAATTTTTAAGAATAATAAATTTTAATATCTAAAGATAACATGTAAAAATACTATCAAATGATCAATAAACACAAATATTTATAATCGTCTACCAAATACTATACATAATGACTTTAAAAAAAACACTATTTAAGAATAAAACTACAATATTTACACTATAAATGATTTAATAATACTTTTTTAATATCTAAAGATAACATGTAAAAATGACTTTAAAAAAAAAAACACTATTAAAGAATAAAACTACAAATATTTAAACTATAAGTGATTTAATAATACTTTTTTAATATCTAAAGATAACATGTAAAAATACTATCAAAAGATCAATAAACACAAATATTTATAATTGTCTACCAAATACTATACATAATGACTTTAAAAAAAACATTATTTAAGAAAATAAAACTACAAATATTTACACTATAAACGATTTAATAATACTTTAACTACTATTACTAGTTCCTAGACTCCATAGGACCACTTCAGCCTAAATCCACGGACCGCATGTGACCCATCGGTGCGGTCGTATCTTAAAATTGGTTACATTTAATTTGTGTGGTAGAACACCAAATGCTGTGAATTAAAAGCAAAATGACAAAACACATGATGGCGTAAAAGCACTCCCATTGCTTAGAGGAAACGCAAACAGAACTAGAAGGCACTACTCCAATTTAAAACTATATACTCGCCTTTTAAAATTAAAATTTATGCTTTGCTTTTTCCGTTCCTCAAGTCTTTATATTTTCGTTGCTTTGAAGTGGACAGGACATATTCAGCAAGCTAATAGAATCGGAAAAAAGGTAGATGGAGGAAAAGATAGACATGTAAGAGTCATCTTGAGAAATATTGAAGACAAAAATAAGATTCTAAAAAACAGAGGGCTACTTAGAGGCACACATATTTATCTAGATGAAGATTTGACCTTTGAGCAGCAAGAAGAACAAAGGAAAGAATGGGAGAAAGTGAAAACAGCAAGAAATGAAGGTAAATGGGCTTGGTTGAAGAATGGGAAAGCTCAAATTAGTGATCGGTTCTCAAACAAGAAATAGGAATTAGTGGCCCCACAGGAATATATGCATGTTGTAAGTTGGAATTGTAGAGGATATCCATGGAGAAGAGGACCTGGATTGGGGCCCATAGCGGAAGGAAAGGATATTATCATTCTTACAGAAACACATGAACATGATGGCTGCAAAGTACCAGATTTCGAAGGGTATAAAAAAGTGTCAGTTTGGAATGAAGGTAACGAAATAGGCAAAGGCAATGGAGGGGTTACAGTGCTAATAGATGAAAAGTGGCAGGGAATTGTTAAATTGGCAAAAGAAGACACAAATAAACAGTACATATGGCTGCAAATAACAGAAAATGGAGTAACTTTTAGTCTAGCCGCTTGCTACTTTGCTCCAAAAAATTCAAAGTTTTATAAGAAACGAAATTTAGACAACGAAGACCCGTATGCATCACTAAAAAAAGATATCTCTATTTTTAGCACACTTGGAGATGTGGTTTTAATGGGTGACTTTAATGCAAGGACAGCTAATAACCAATCTCTTCAGTTGAGCAATGAAACCAAAGGGGAGAACAATCCTTTGTGGTTAGAGGAAGGAGGTGGTCTCCATTGGGAAAGATCATCTCAGGATGGTAATGGCACTATCAACGCATTTGGGACAGAATTATTGGGGCTTTGTAGTCTATTTGGCATGGTTATATGCAATGGTATGAAGGATTGGCCGAGGTCTGGAGGTATTACTTGCAAAACATATAATGGTCAGAGTGTGGTGGACTACGTGGTTTGCTCCCAGAGTTTTAGTTCTAGACTGTTGGAATTTGATATTGAAGACTGCCCTATCGGGATGAAATCTGATCACTTACCTCTTCGGGTCAAACTACGCATTTCACCAATCAGCCAACACAACAAACAGGTTATGCACACACAAAAAAAGGCCCTTCCTAAGGGGAAAATCCTCATAAATCAGGAAAATAGAGAATTATTCAATGCTGCTCTTAAACAACATTTCCATGATCTGGAAAATAATGTGGAGTCTAAAGCAGCAAAAAAGGTTGATGTCCTTCACAATAATTTGCTGATCCCGATAATACACAAGGCATTAAATGCGTGCAAAAGGTCTCATCCCAAGATGGGGACAGCAAACACTTTTCCGGCAAATCCGTGGTATGATGAAGAATGTAAGGCAGCCAAGAGATCGCTAATGAAGAGAGGTAGGGGCAAAGAGCTTAAGAAAAAATATGAAAAGTTAGTGCAGTCCAAAAAAATAGAGTATGTAAACGAAAGAAGGAAGGAACTAATCACTCTTGGGAAACATAATCCTAAAGGCTTTTGGAGGGAATTGCAACAAAAGAAAAAGGTGGTGGAAAACAATATTACAGATGCCCAATGGTTAGAATATGCTAGACTTCTTTACGAGCGGGCCCACGAGAAAGACTACCCTCCTGTCATTAACACACCAGCGGAATTATTCAATGTGGATGATATTAAACAAGGAATAAAGAACTTAGCAAGTGGCAAAGCACAAGACATAGATGGGCTACAGTCTGAATTTTTAAAATGGGGGACTGAAATTCTTGCCCCTCACATAAAAAGAATTTTCAACAATGTCAATCGGGAAGGTTTTCCTATGGAGTGGACTACCAGTGTGGTCATCCCTTTATTTAAAAGTGGTGATATCAATAACCCATCTAACTATCGCACAATTATGGTCAACTCTATCTTTGGCAAGCTATTTGGGAGCATGATTGAACGTAGGATCAGCAAATGGGCAGAAAATGAGGGCAAAAGAGCAAAGGGACAGGCAGGTTTCAGATCCAAGCACTCTACCATCGATCACTGCATCACCCTTAGACACTTGATTGAGAAAATTTGGGATAACCAGGGTGAGGAAGCTTATTGTTGCTTTGTAGACTTTAAGAAAGCTTTCGACACAGTGCCTAGAGACAAATTATGGTCTCGGATGGAAGAATTAGGCATTCCAAATGCATATAGAGCAGCTGTTCATAGGCTGTATGAGAAGGTCAGTGCTAAAATCAGAACAAGTGAAGGTATGTCAGAATGTTTTGACAGTGACATTGGAGTTAAACAGGGCTGCCCTCTATCCCCTACGCTTTTTGGGCTATACATTGATAAGTTGGAAGCGTGGTTAAGCAAGGAAGGCGGGGATGGTATCCATTTGGCAGGTTATGTAGTAAAATTACTTCTATATGCTGACGATCTTATCCTAATCTCAAAAACAGCTCATGGGTTAAGAGAACATCTAAAAGCCCTAGAACACTTTTGTCAGGAAGTTGGGATGCAAGTGAACACATCCAAGACCAAAATCATGATTTATTCATTGAATAGAAAAATTAAACAGCATACCTTTCTTTTTGAAGGCAGCCCACTTGATATAGTGAAAGAATACAAATATCTTGGGATTGACTTCCATTATAAGCTCAGTTGGGAAACCTGTAGAACGAAAAGGATACAGGGAGGTTGGAAAGCCTATTATTTGCTCCAAAATAGGTGTAGAAAAGCTGAACTTTGGGATTGGAAAACCAAGAAAACCCTTTTTGGTTTACTTGTCACGCCGGTTGTGCTTTATGGGTGCGAAGTGTGGGGAAGCAACACATCAAAGTGCAGTTGGAGACAGATAGAAAGAATCCAGAAACACCTAATAACAAATAATCTCAAAGTTAAAGCTACTGTTCCTTATGAAATCCTGCTAGCTGAGGCGGGAGCTTTTCCTTTGGAAGCTTCAGCGATAACCCGGTTGTTAAGTTATCTAAAAAAGGTTGAAAACATGGATAACCACCGGTGGCCCAAAACGGTTATGGAGGAGATTCTAGTCCGAAGAAAGAAAACATGGATGAAACAGAACATCAAGTGGCTGAACAAGTGGAACATCAAATTACATGAGTGTCCTGACACCAACAGTGAAATAAAAATCTATGTGAAGGAAAAATTCAGGACTGCCATGTGGTCAAATCAGATCGGACGAAAAAAAGCATATTACATCAAAGAGTTTAACCCAGCTAAGGAACATGGTGAAAAACCATATTTAGGTGCAACTATTAAAGGGAAAGCGAGGCTATTAATTGCTCAATTGAGAACGGGGTCCCACCATCTTAGATGTGAGACTGGTAGGTGGAAGACTCCTAAGGAAACTTGGGAAGAAAGAACGTGCTTATTTTGTAATAAGGGAGTGGTGGAAACGGAGTGGCACTTCGTCATGGAATGCACAGCGTACGAAAATATCCGTAATCAGTACTCAAGTATTTCAGATGTGGGCAATATGCAGCAGTTATTTGAGGAGGATAAGATAAATCAGACGGCTAGCCTCCTAGTCAAAATTAATAGCAGGAGATCTGATCTGGAGAAGAGTCTGGAGACAAACTAAGTTGTTGAGTGTCTCGGTCCCATAGGCTGTTTAGTCTCGTGGACGTCATTAAAATCTTTCATTCATTCATTCATTGAGGGTTTCTTCATACATCGCTCTGCACGATCAAAGCCTTTAATCAAGCGGCGCTTTGTATAAAAATCGACCATTCTGGAAAGAGATTATTTATTTAAATTTTGTTTATCTGCCATTTTTCTCGGATCGATACCTGCGCAGCTATGTCGAACAGTAATCTGCCTCGCAGAATCATAAAGGTTTTTATCTTTTCTTTGCCCTGCGTAATTTTGACTTTAATTGAAGTTGAATTATTTTGTTGTTGGATTCGACCCCGAGACCTAGGGTTTGCACGGAGTTAAGTTTCATCTGACTCCGTGTTTTGAGTCACCGGGTTTCGATGCGGGACCTATTTTTATAATAAATATTTTCAGCTGACAATTAGGTTGTAGTTGTTCCAGTTTTGATCGATCGCTTGGCTTTAGGCTGGATTCTTCAGTGTTTATGCTGATTATTTTAACCCTTTAAATTGAAACCCCCGGGGTTACATTCCAGGACGTAGGGCTTGTATATAGTCAAATTTACACAGGACTTTTACCTGACCTTGTCTGGTAAAGAACATCGAAACCAGAATTGGTCGCGTTTTATGTACCAATTTTGTAAAAACATCTCTGATGGGGTTGGAACCTGGGATTTTGCTATAAAGCTCCATTGGTTTACAACTGCAGTCCATTAACTTGATTTAGGGTTGGGCTATTGCTCAAGGGTTTTGAATTGCATATTGTTCAAATCCATTTTGTAATCCACAAAGCATTAAGACGTGCTTTGTGGATTATAATCTGCCGCCTCAGCTGTGAAGTCTTAGTAGATTTACCCCTTCAGCTCATACCATGGACTAGGTGGCTATGTTCTTGCTTTCAGATTTTGTTTGCTCTTACCAATGTGCAGAGCTTTTACCTTAATAAGTTCTTTAAGGGATTATGTGTCTTTTCAGGGTAAATTTATGGAATTATTGTGTTTATGTAGGTAATTTTTTCTTGAAAATAATTATAATTTTATTATGTGAAAACTTGAAGGCTTGCTACCAAAAATTGAAATGTGGTTTTGTTTAGCTTGAAAAAATGTATATTTTCTAGTCCATTAAGAGGAGGCTTGCAGTCTTGCATGAAAATGTTGTTGGCCTTTGTTCTAGTTTGGAAAAAATCTTTAACTCAGATGTGTTTGAATATGGTTTCGGCATCTCGCAGCTGTCAACTTTTACTTTTTTGGTTGGTAGTTGCCCTGTTCTACGAAAGTTTCAGCTTATATGAGCACTGCATATTTGCCAAATATCCCCCAGATATTGCTTCTTGTCTTGTGCATTGCATAAGCAGTACACTATCCCATCAAATTCTCCTAGGACTTGCACCATGTATTGTCAATTGAGCACGCCAAACATATAATTGCGTGTGGTATGTTGCTCATTTTACACATACAAACATAAAATATGAGGATTTGAACCTGGGGTTCCCCATTTCACATGAGCTTATTCCATTGTTATCTATAAGTATAACTATAAAGTAACAGTCGCGGGCTCATCTCATCCACTTGAGTTTGAACACTAATTGAGCTATTTTGAAGTAATAATTTTAGTACTAGTTTATGATGGATGATATTTTGTTTAGCAACTCTGTGACTATCTAAATTGCATATATTTCTACAAATTATTGTTTTCAAAATTCCATGTCAACTCTGCAGGATTTTCTATTTGTATGTTGTGGTTTAAGTATTTGCTTAGGATGGGGTTGATGGATGTAACCTTTATTTCATGAATCTTTATATAGTATAAACCATTTGTCACCTCTCAGTTAAATGTGATAACCTTATGGCAAATTGTTGATTTGGATCGAAATAATAAATCCTCCCAATTTGACATTTTCTGTATTTAACAAGAACTGGGTTAGTATATAAAGCCTTTTGATTCCCTTGTATGATTTTTCAGGGCCTTACAAGATTATCATAGTTACTAGGGGTTTGAGGGTGTGGTTGCAGGAAGGGTTTGGTGCTTTTGAAGCATGGATCCCTCAGTATGGGGCTATTGCAAGCTGCAGTATATCTGGCTGCAGTACAATTACACGTACACATCTACCAGACCACCACTTGTGTTGTTGCAATGTGGAGATATAGACTTGATTCACTCTCTTTATTAATGCACCACTTAGCAATTACACCACTACCCTTTGGACTTTATGGAAAAAATATACTTATTGAAATTAAAAAAATTCTATACCCCTTGGACTTTATGGAAAAATTATACGTATTGAAGTAAAAGTAAACAAATATTCATAGAAGTTGGGGATAAACAAATTATAAATGTAATTTGTCAGTGGTGCAAATGCTTTAAAATCATAAATTCAACTTTGAACTTTATGGAAAAATTATATATATTAAAATAAAAATAAATTCACTCCCCTTGGACTTTATGGAAAGTTTATACATATTGAAGTAAAAGTAAACAAATTTTAAATGTAATAAGTCAATGGTGCAAATGCTTTAAAATCATAAATTCATCTATTACATTATTTATAAAGGTGAAAAAATAACAATTTAGTATTTACTTAGTGTAAGATTCATAACCAGTGTTTCTCCGAGTTTCTGAGATGGGGGGATGGGGTTTTGGGGATGGGAGAAATTTTCCTTTTGGGGACAGTGGGGGGACCTGCTAATTAAAAATACATAACAATAACCATAATTTGCACAAAATATACAAACTTAATTGGAGATTGATAACACAGCTGATAATTGATAAGCCAATGCCAATTATCAAATCATAAATGTTAAAGATAAACCCAAAATGGTTTATATCATAGTAGCATTACTTGAAATTGTACAAATGTTCAAAATTAAATAAAGAATTGAGAACACAGCTGATATTTGATAATTTAACAGCAATTTTTAAATTATAATAAATGTTAAATGTAAATTAAAATGGTTTATGTCATACTAGCTTTACTTGGAAAGGGATTTCATTGGCAAACCAAAAATATAAATGAAATTTGATTACTTTTGAGTCTTTGACTTAATCAGGATTTTTTTGCGACTTTTTCCATCTGTGCAGAAAACATATTTTAATTCTTTTTAGTCCAGAACGAGCATTTGGCATCTTGCTGGGTGCAGGGACAGCATCTTGGGTTTGTTCACTATTAAGAAGCATGGCAATGTTGAACAGTGGAGTGCTCCCTCCCACCCTGGGTTACATTCCAGGACTTAGGGCATAGATATAGTCAAATTCACACGGGACTCTTACCTGACCTTGTCTGGTAATGTACATTGAAACCAGAATTGGTCACGTTTGATTTCTCAATTTTGATAAATGTCTCTGATGGGGTTGGAACCTGGGGTTTTGCTATAACACTCCATCAGTGTACAACTGCAGGTCATTATCTAGATTCAGGGTTGTGCTATTCCTCATGGGCTTTGAATTACATATTGTTGTAATCCATGTTGTTATCCACAACGCATTAAGATGTGTTTTGTGGATTGTATCTGGCGCTTCAGCTGTGAAGTCCTCATAAATTTACCACTTGAACTCATACCATGAACTAGGTGGCTATGTTCTTGCTTTCAGTTTTTGTTTGCCTTACTGATGTGCTGGGATTTGCCCTTAATATGATCTTTCAAGGATTAAGTGTCCTTTCAGGGTAAATTTACGGAATTATTGTATTTATGTAGGTAATTCTTTCTTGAAAATAATTTATAATTGTGTCATGTGGCTTTTTTTAGCTTGAAAATAAACATTTTTTCTCTAGTTCATTAAGAGGAGGCTGCATGAAAATGTAGTTAGCCTTTGTTCTAGTTTGAAAATGTTTTTGACCAAGGTGTGTTTGAATGTGCTGAAATACATATAGTACTTGAAAAAAATAGTTATAAAAAGATGTATAAGTATAAGAATTATACATCTTGGAGACAACTAGGAGTCCCCTAGACGTCTTGAGGATACCCCAGCATCCTTGAAGTCCTAGTGGTGTCTTGGAAACAGTGACACTGGTGGTGGGATGGTGGTGTTGGTGGTGGGCTGGTGGGGGGACGTCCCCCCACGTCCCCCCAAGTCTCCGAGACATCCCCGTCTAGGAAACGCGGGGTTTTTTGGGCGGGATGTGTCCCCGTGGAACACTGGTTGGATTTGATAACCTTATGGCAAATTGTTGCTTTGGTTTAAAATAATAAATCTTCCCAAGTTGACATTTCCTTTATTTAATAAGAAATGGGTTAATAGATAAAGCCTTTTGATTCACTGGTATAATTTTACAGGGCATTACAAGATTGCCATAGTTACTAGGTGATTGAGGATGTGTTTGCAAGAAGGGTTTGACACTTTTGTAATGTGGGACCCTCAGTATGGGGCTATTGCAAGCTGCTGAATATTTTGCTGCAGTAAAACTATGCTCACATGACCATCAAATCATGACTTGTGTTGTAGATTTAGACATGACTCACTCTCTTTATGAATGCACCACTTAGCGATTACACTGCTACCCCATGGACTTTATGGAAAAATTGTATATTATGAAGTTAAAAAAATACAGGAAAAATTATGTTGTTGAAGTAAAACAAATACTCATTGAAGTTGGTGAAAAGACATTTTAATGTAATAATTCAATTGTGCAAATGCTTTAAAATCATAAATTCATCTGTTACATTATTTGTAAAAGTGAAAAATAACAATTTAGTAGTTACTTACCTTAAGAATCATAACCAGTTTTTCTCCAAGTTTTTGAGATATGGGGATAGGGTTTCAGGGATGGCAGAAGATTTCCTTTTAAGGATGGGTGAATTGGCTAGTTAAGTATGTAAAAAAATTAACCTTAATTTGCAGAAAATGTACAAACTTAATTGGAGAATTGATAAAACAGCTGATAATTGGTAAGTCAACATCAATTGTCAAATTATATGACATAAATGTTAAAAAAGATAAACCCAAAATGGTTTATATCATAGCAGCATTACTTGGAATTGCACAAAATGTACAAAATTAAATAAAGAATTGAGAACACAGTAGATATTTGATAATTTAACGTCAATTGTCAAATCATAAATGTTAAATATAAGTTAAAATGGTTTATATCATACTAGCATTACATGGAATTGGGATTACATTTGCAAACAACAGTATAAATGGAATTTGATTACTTGGGATTTAATCAGGAATATTTTGGGATTTTTTTTTTCATTTGTTGCACCCAAAACAGTTCTTTATTCTTTTTAATCCAGAACGGGCATTTGGGGGTGGTAGCCACTTGTTAGGTGTGGGGTAGCATCTTTCGTGTGTTCGCTGTTGAGATAAATGGCGAGGTTGAGGGGTGGTGTCCCTACCACAAAGCCCAGATTAAGGCCTTTGAGGCCACATGGATCTTTATGGTACATGCTGTTTTTAGGGTGTGAATGTGGGTCCTTAATAAAAGGTTAGGGATTTTCATTTTTCTTTTAAACCCTTTTTTACTTGTTTTTGTTACACAGTGATCGGTTGGGGACATCTTGACATCCTCAGCATGTGTGTGAGAGGTATATTAGGGATGTCAGGCCATCCCCAAAATGTTTCTGTAGTAGAGGAACATCCTTGGAAATGTCGACCAGTTTGGGGAGACATCCTGGTGGTGTTCCCTAAAACTTTAATAGATTGGGTATGGGAAGAGGACTTTATGTTTAGGTACTTGATTATACATGCACAAGGTGAAGGTGCAGCATGGATGTGTGTATCTAGAGGATTACATCAGATTCTCATATCAATGATATTATTTTATAAAACATCAACCTATCTAGGTTAAAAAATAACCTTTACTCACCTAGGCTGAATTGATCTCACTTGAACAACAATATTTCTTATATATGTAAAATATTCTCATTTCTACTAAATAGTGGGAAATCTTCAAAGCCTATGGTTTTTATTATTTATATCTTTAGGAGGAACAAACAGGAGGGGAGAAAGTGAAATATTTGTTTATTTAGGGTTGTTTCTTAATTGATTTTGATGTGCATTGGCTTCTTTATGCTGTCAATTTTTAGCCATTAGAGATATAAGCTTTTATGTTGTTATATTTTGTGTCATGTTTTTGACAAGAATAGTGGCACTTTTGACAGGAAACACAGCGTTTGCTCACTGAGCCAGGTGTGTATCTCTCTGCTTTATTGTTTTTATCATTTTTTGAAATTGCAAGGGAGGCTTTTATTAAAATAATATTGTTATATTTAGTTTAATGGTCAAATAAGATATTAGAATATACTTAAAAGTATATTCTTTTTTTTCAAGTTTTAGCTTTGGCTTTGGTTTTCAAGAGAAGTCATAGTTGTACACTAAGTTTCTGTTAATCTAGGTTTCCTTATTAGTTTGTTAATTTTTGTGTACTCAGCGCCTGGTATAAGTGCTTCTGCATCTGAGGATAATTTACGATATTTCAATGTGATGATTCTTGGCCCTGCTCAGTCTCCATATGAAGGTATTTCCAACAAGATTTCTCAAGTTGACTAAATCAAATTGAGCATTTTTATTTTAACTGGATAATAATTTTCTTGCATTTGGATGTCTGTTTGAATCTTGCCCGAAGCAATATGAGAGTTATATCTTCTAATAATCTTGACATATATTTCTCTACAGCTTATTTGGTTTAGCCGAATATAGTCACTTATATGGAATTTGAATCTCCAGATTTCCTTTTATCATTTCTGAATGGTGAACCATTATGCATTGAGGTTGTTTGAAACTTTGATCTGGCTCACAAAATTCTGTTTATAGAGCTGTTAATAAAGCAGAAGAAGAATATCAACACAGCTTTTCTGGAATAACTCAGCAAATAAATGTCTGTGGAAGTCTAAAATCTAAAACTAAAGTATATCATTATCATTTTTTTAATAATAAGATAACTACTAAGACAGTATTTTTAACATTAGCCTATTGGTGACTCTGTTCAGTTCATACTATTGAATTTATGTTTCCAAATGGTTATAGGGTGTGACCTGTGTTGCATATACATGCCGAGTTTCTTCATATAGCATCTATGCATCTAAACCAGTGTTACATGTTATCATCATCAATTTTATAATAATAAGATAACTACTAAGACAGTATTTTCAACGTTAGCCTATTGGTTAGTCTGTTCACTTTATACTATTGAATTTATGTTTCTAAATGGTTATAGGGTGTGGCATATACATGCCGAGTTTCTTCATATTGCATCTATGCATCTAAACCAGTGTTACATGTTAACATCACTTCACTTCTATTCCAAAGTTTGAGTCAGGTCTTTTCTGTGGCCAAAAAGTGTTTGAATGAATCTTATAACTGAGACAGTTTGTATCAGGAGCTAACCCTAAAGAGTGCTGCGGAGCATTTTTTTTTTATTGTAAAGAGTTTTATTCTTGATTTGAAATGTGTAATTAATCAATGATGGAACAAAAATCCCCAATTTCTTCTCGAGTTTTGTTTTTCTTTGAATTTTCTATGTTGTTAAGTTTTTGGCCCATGTTGAACATTTGTCTATTTACTTGTAAATATAATTTGCATTTGTGTACATTTTATCTCTATTGAGTTATTGTGTTGCATATAGATGCCGACTTTCTTCATATTGCATCTATGCATCTAAACCAGCGTTACATGTTAACATCACTTCACTTCTATTCCAAAGTTTGAGTCAGGTCTTCTCTGTGGCCAAAAAAGTGTTTGAATGAATCTTATAACCAAGACAATTTGTATCAGGAGCTAACCCTAAAGAGTGCTGTGGAGCATTTTTTTCGATTGTAAAGAGTTTTATTCTTGATTTGAAATGTGTAATTAATCAATGATGGAACAAACATCCCCAATTTCTTCTGGAGTTTCATTATTCTTTGAATTTTCTATGTTGTTAAGTTTTTGGCCCATGTTGAACATTTGTCTATTTACTGCTAAATATGATTTGCATACGTGTACATTTTATCTCTATTGAGTTATTGTTGCTTTAAATGCAATATTGCAGTCTTTTTCATGCTATAGATATACAATGCATTTTAATTTTGTTAGTCTTTTGTTAATCTTAATGTCAAGTCTTGTTTTCTTCAAGTTTGGAAGTATATGGTCTATCCTTTTCTAATAGCTTGAGGGGTTTTTCTCAGTTGTATTCATGCAAAATCATTGAAATCAGTATTTTTATGATTCTTTAGAGATTTGGTTGTGTGGCATGAGGGTGCCCATATGAAATCTGCAGAATAAGTTCCAACTTCCTGTTAGTCTTCTGTTTACTAATGTGTGGGATATGTTTCTATTAGTCTCTTATTTATCATTAACCCTAAATTTTTCAGGATGAGTGGGAATGTTTCATACTACAAGGAATTGAATTAAGTACATGTGAAGTTAGGGGATTTGAGCTGTTGTTTCTTTATCTGATCACATAACTTCAACTAAGAATCATTTGCATAATCTCTTCATGTGCCTTTTTGTTTGGGATGTTGGATGTGCTGTTCTGATTTGAATTTTATTTAAGTTGCAGCATTAAAGCTTGTGTTTTTATCTAATGTCTGCACAAACTATATGTGCAGAATAGATTCCGAAAAGTCTCTTCTTCTGTATATATGCATCTGCAATCATTGCAAGATTTGAGTGCTTAAAACATGGCTTGCTAATCGACTCCCATAGCAATTGAATTTGTGATACAACTCTTCTTGTCTTGTTCCATCGAGTTTTCTTTACCCCATTTAAAATTTGGTTTGAGCATTAAGATTTAAGAGTTTACTTTAATCATCTTGGCCTGCTCTGATCCTTTTTGTTAAGTTCAAGCATTTCAATGTAGGAATAACCTTTAGAATTGGTCAAACCTTAGGCAAATGCTGTTATTAGTTTGTCAAATTCAATTGTTAGGATTCAAAGAGAACTGATCTTCACAAGACAACAAGCTATGTTGTAACGAAAAGTTCTAGAATCAGTCTGGAAGACAATATACTTTGGACTGCCTTGCATCTTAGGGTCAGATAATGCACATGGAAGTCAATGATGAAACGACAGGGAGTCCATCTTGGTAAACAGAGTGGGTATGCCTTAAGTTTTCTGATTTGCAACACCCTCTTGTAAATGTGTGTTGTTCATATGGACCTGCAGACCTGTAGCATATACTTCTAATCATCTGGTACAGCAAGACAAAGCAAAAATAAATACAATCTGAGGGAGGGTTGTGATGGGGACATACTCATCGATGGACTGAGGGTGCATTACATAGTGCCTCTCCATGCAACATTGATCATTTGGTGTTGTAAGAATGGTGGTCAGAAGCCTGCTTTGGGATTTAGGATTGGAATGTATAGATCTTCTACTTTATGGAAAGATCTTGTGGCATGCTCTGTCTCGCTATAAATCAATTGAATGCATTTTGAGGATGATCATAGGTTAAATAAGATATTCATATAATATAGTATAATATGGTGTAATGTTATGTTGGATCTTAAGAGAAGATGCTACATAGATAGATAGAGTTATAGACTATGGATAGCTACACAGTGCTTATTTTTCAGACATAAGATATGTATGGGCAAAACTAATCCCAGGTATTGATTTTAGCACTCATGTAGTATCTAGTTCACTTTTTATTCTTTAAATCTGTAATTATGCTGAGAGGCATAACTACTATGGCAGCAAAGGGGGGCTGTAGTGTAGTGAGTGGATAACAAAAAAGTTAAAAACCCTTAAGATAATATTGACAACCATTTACATGTCAAATCTTCATTGCAACCAATCTTGGGTGGATATTGGTAATAACAAGCTTGGAAAGCTAGAAATCTAAAAATCTAGCATAAATATCTTAAATACATCTAACTAAAGACATTGAGAGATATCAATCTCAAGGCATAATCTAACCTATATGTCACAAACAAAATATAGGCGCCTAAGTTTGATAGCTTGATGTTTTTTTAGATAAATGTATTTAATATATCTATGCTAGTACACAATTGTTTTTCATTTTTATAAATGCTCACATTAACTGCCTTTTCCTGGCATAGTGTGGATGATTTTATGTTTTCTTTCTGTTTAACTAGAAATCTGGTGGACCACACACTAAATGCTAGGGACTTAAAAGTGTTATGAAAGCAATGAACTAAATCAAAGGGAATGAACAAAATAAAACATATGATATTGCAATCATAATGAAGCTTTATTGAAAGGAAGGGTAATTTTACAAGAAGGTAGCAATCTCTGAGGAGGGATGCCAAACTACAACACTGATAATTGTGCTTGGATAACAATTCCTTTATAGCTATTTAGTATTTAAAATTTTTAGCCGAAGTGATTTGCTTTGTAACCTGAACACCATGTGACAGGTCTTCTCCACAAGAAGGTTGAGGGGATTGGTTGCAGCATGAAATCACAAATTACAGCAAAAAATGGGTTTTCAAAATTTCAGAATTTTCTACATTTTTGCATTTGACAAATTTTGTTCCATTTGAAGCAATTTTTAACTGTCAAATGTTTCCTGCCAAAGATATGCCAAAGAAACCATTTTAGAGGGTTGATGCAGGAGCATCTTGGGGTAGTGCAATCTTGCATCACCCAAACAGGATTAGGTACTTCACAGGCATTGTGGAATAAAGAGAGTCCTTTTTGATCAAATGTCATGTTGAACACAAACAAAGGCAAAGAGTCATTGTATGGAAAATTACGATTTATCATATGGGAATGAAAAGGCATCATATGGAAGTAAAGAGTTGGCCCAAATGCGGGGAGTCATCTTGAATGTGAAGAGACCAGATGAAGTGTGGAAGTGAAGAGTTGGCCCAAATGCGAAAATTCAGCTTGACTGTGAGGAGACAAGAGTTGAAATGTTGGGAAACCAATTTTTAAAATGTTTTTTTAATATTGATGAAGGTGGGGGGGTTCTTGGAAAGGAAAAAGAGAGGTTTCTCTTTAGTAGAGCAAAGCGCTTGGAGAAGGAGCAAAAGCTCAGTTTGGATTTTGTAAAGAGAGATCAAATGAATGAATACAAGGTTTTGTCATATTGGAGGCCTGTGGCTCTTGGGAAGGTAAAAAGAAGGGTTTCTCTTTGGTGCAACAAGATGCTTGGAAAAGGAGCAAAAGATCAGTTTGGATTTTGTGAAGAGAGATCAAATGAATGAATACAAGGTTTTGTCGTATTGGAGGCCTGTCATAAATTCTAAAAAAATTGTTGTTGCTGCTCATGGCTCTGTTTGTATATCTGAATTAAACCATAGAATTTTGTGTCTTCATAGTGATTCAGTGATATGTGTATTGATTCTAGGTTTTGGCTGCAAGAACAAGGCCACCATTAATTTAATTCCTTATCAATCACTCAATCATGAGTCTAAAGCTTTCTGACATATTAAGAGGTCTTGAACTCCAATCAAAAGGAAAGAAGTTGTGCTAGCCACCCAGCAAGCTGACCTAGTTTTTCAGTATTTTCCCAAAGTTTTTCTTGAACTGCCTTCTGGGTCAAGAAATACACTGTGGATTATTTGAAACTAATGTTTGATTCTGAGGACAATAGTCCTTTTGAACTTTAAAAAAAGGTTTGAAAATTGAAATTGATATTTACAATTCAGTGTCAGCGCTATGAATGATACTCATGTGAAATAGATGTGTGGTCCTTAGAAGTTGCTGAGTGCAGGGAATTTTTAAAAAGGAATTTACCTCATAAGATAAGCATTCTAGTCCTTTGAGATCTCTATTTAAAACAGAGTAAATCAATGTATTACGCTGGACTTTGATCACTCTTCTAATTGGTATTGCACAAAACTTGATCCCTATTTTAAAAGATTAAATTAAGAGCTGATTAAATTAATTTAATCATTTTTTCATTTCTTATTTTTTCTACATTTTTGGTCTTAATGGCTTAGCATTTCCCTTTTCACTACGAGTTCTGAATTATGGGCTTTATGACTGATTTTCACCTAGTGTTGCACTCTAGTGTTTAATTTTCTTATGAGTTTAGTCCTGTTATGATGGACTTTGCCTAATCTGAGAATGTTCTATGTTGTGTTAATGATTAATGCGCAGGGGGTTGTTTCAAGTTGGAATTATTTTTGCCTGAAGAGTACCCAATGGCAGCACCAAAGGTGAGATTTTCTATGATTGTTGACTTCGTTTTAATGATTGAGATTCAAATGGCAAGGGATTTTGTTGCACCAGTGGCATTGCATTGACAGCTTCATGATTTTTTTGTAGGTCCGCTTTCTGACAAAGATTTACCACCCGAACATTGACAAGGTGATCTATTGTTTAATCTTCCTAATTTTATTTTTGATTATTCCAGTTTAGATTTGATATGTATCCTTCACAGAACTAACCTAATGTGTTCTATACAGCTTGGTCGCATATGCCTGGATATTCTGAAGGACAAATGGAGTCCTGCTCTTCAAATTCGAACTGTTCTTCTGAGGTTTGTAGTTTTTTAAATTGTAAATGGTGGTAGCATCCAAAATCCTTTTGTTAGTGTAATTTAATTACGAAGCTGCTACTATTTTTCATGATCGCTATATATTCCTTATGTCAATTTGGTCAGCATACAAGCATTGTTGAGTGCACCAAATCCCGATGATCCACTCTCTGAGAACATTGCAAAGCACTGGAAATCGAATGAAACTGAGGCTGTGGAAACAGGTGAAGATTTGCACTATTGGTCTCTATAAATATTCTATCTGTATTATGAATCTCTATTTGCATTATGTGTTTCTCTTTATGATTGGATTGAATTCAATGAAATGGCATGATTTCTGATTCATTTGGGTATCTGTGTATTACAGCAAAAGAATGGACAAGGCTGTATGCTAGCGGGGCCTGACATTCTATAATAATTCACTTCATATCACAGTTGTAACATGTAAGTTACAAGCTATTATTTTTGAGAGCCTCAGTGAACATTCAGGAGATGTTTTTTTCATGGAATGTGTATTGATTACTAGTCTAGCTTTCTGCATAGCCTTGTCATTGCAAGATGCAGGTAGCAAAGAAACCTTTCATATGCATAAATATGTATTTAAATTATTAGGGAATATAAATGTTTTCTGTAAAGCTGGCTGAAGGATTTCTCAATGACAAGGAGATGTTTGAAGGAAATCCCAAGGAGATATCTTGGCTATAATGTGGCATGCAAAAAATGGAATCATATATCAAGGACACTTTCAGAAAGTCAAAACCTAGAGAAGTTGCCCCATTGCCTAAATTTTTTAATTTTGTTTTATATGTCTTCCTTTTTCTTTAGAATGCTTTCATCCTTTCCCTTTGACTTGCTTGAGAATGAGATGCTTGAGTTGAATTGTTAACCCACAGACATTGTTGCTGCAGAGCAGAATTGGTGCATCTGAATTCATAGAAAAGGCTCTTTTTCAAAATGCTTTGCCCCACAGGATATCTGGATTATCCTTGAACCTTTCTATACTACTGTCTTCTGTATCTGTTCTGCTTTTCTTCTTGTCCAATTCTACTGCATGAATTGAGGTTGAGCATGTCTTAGCTTGCACCATTAACCATACAAACTGAATTAATATAGTTATTTGTGAACCATTTTAGACCAGGTGGTTTTCTTTTCCTTCTACTTAAACTATGTTAATTCATGGGAAATCATAAAATGTCCTTCCTGTCATGGTAGGGTTATATTTATCGAGTACTTACATTTAAAAGAACAAGATTTTTTCCTATGAATGTAACTACTAACTCTTTGCGTGATTTGCTTTGGTTGTGCAGACACAAAGCAAACATCTTTTCCATTTCAAATCTAGGCTTCCTTCTACATCTTTCCCAATCTATGCTTATTTAGTTCTTTTTGAGAATTATTTTAAAGTTGTTTGATAAGTTCCCTGAGAATCACACCAAATTGTCAATTGCTTAGCTCATTGTCTAATGATTGCCACCCCTCCCCCATACTAACTGAATCAAAATTCTTAGAGGTGCCTGTGTGATTTATTAGTCCTCTTGCCTTGTGATCTTTCAACAATATATGAGTTAAAAGGTCATAGACCTGACTAACAAAAAACTGCTATTCAAATGATAACTTAAGTATTCAAAATGATGCCACACTACAGAAGCTCCCAATACTTACAAATGTTGATTTAGTTTTCAGGGAAGACTAGAATCCATTATTCTATCATAAATTTTGTCCCATTGGCTTCATCACCCATCATAAATTCAATGACTTACTGAAGTGGATATAGACAGTCTAGAGTCTTATGGAAGGCCGTGAGTCCCTAGGAAAATCTTGATATGCAATGCTTAGTGAACAGATATTATTATGGTCTCCTGAGCCCTTTCAATCATTTTCAGTCTGTGTACTTCGATGCTTTGAAAGAAGGGCCTCTCAATTATGATAATTGTTATTGATCCTTGTGTTCTTCCCACTTCCTAGCGTTGCTGTATACTTCTTCTCTCCTGCCATTTGCTATTATGAATTTCTTCCCCCTTTAAGACATTGGTGGTTAAATTGTGTTCGGGTCTTCACAATTGTGAGCAAGGAACATGTCTAATAGTTTAAAAGCCTGTCACTTTCTTTGGGAATGGTGGGAGTAACTAGCTTGCTTCAACCTAAGATGCTATTTCCTTGGCAATTTAGGTAAGCATATTTGCTGAAGAAATGAATGCACTTGCTATATGATCTGGTCTAAACTGATATAGCAGAGAGGCTTGATGTTTATCAAAATGATCTGAAAAGTTAAAATTGGACACCAGCGTGCCGTCACTCATATGATCTGAAAGGTCTTGATTGTTGTAGTGTTTGACAAGTCACTAACCAGGTGCATGTGAGGCTGGTGATGGGAGGGGGTACTTCTTTAAACTTGGCCTATCAACGCTATCTTTGGATGAAGAAAATTTGTATTATTTGGAAGATATTACAAAGATCCTAAAATTAATGTCTTCGCAAACTAAGAGACATAATATTTCCATAGTTTGTGAAATCAAGAATGTTTCTGGAGGCAACTGTATAATTGTGTTATTGGTTTGTGGCCCTGGGGCTTGTTAGTTTGGGTTTGGTGTTAACCTTCTAATTTTGTCTATAGGCTGCTTGTTCATCTGCATCTGAGAGGAAATGGAACACATATTCCTTCATCCACTCAGTAATGTACAATTGACTAAAGTCAGAAAAGGTAGAGGATTTAGTGTATGTGCATTTAACTTGCGGCTCCTTTCACTCAAACAAAGTGGCTACAAGGAAGGCGACATGAGGAAGTGGGATATCAAGCCAGAGTGTATTGATTTGGATGCTTCCACTTCCCACTTTGATGCACTTGATGTTGAAGATCAGCTAGCTAGCAAGCATGAGAGTGCCAGTGGCAGTGGCAATGGCACTGCTTGTGGTCCTTCTAATTTACCAGTATCCACATCATCTAATATGGATGGTGATGATATTTTGGAAGACCCATATGATGATGCTTGATCAATGATGGCTGCTTGTTGATACTTGACATTATTATCTTTTAATTTTAATATATAATATTTATCGTGACATTCAAGTTTGACTAACTGACATTGTAATTTTTTTTTAATGGTGGTTTTGTTTATTATACAATATATGATGCCATGTGTGGTATTCTGAATTAGCGACTGTTGCAAATATGTATATATTTTTGATTTTATATGTTTTTGTATGGACAGACCTGTAATGAACCCATCCCCAATTTTTTTTTGACTGAACCCATGAACCAAACCCCTGAACCCGAACCAGAACCAATACCAGGACCAGTAACTTATCTGTATGAGGTTTTTTAACATCAGAGTTTTCGATCATACTGTATGATATACCATTTGTTCTCCTCATCTTAATGATGGATCATGTAGCATGATGGAAGTTATTGATGTAAAAAGCTTTTAAATCATTGCATCCAGAAGTATTCCTGATTTTGCCTTTGCAGAATCTCAGGGTAGAGTATAATCTATTTAGAAGAAATACAATAAAAGCTGATATGTGAAAGAACTAAAGGGGACCTTAACTACATACATTTAAGCGTTTTCTTTTCCTTTGAAGGAGAGCACAAAAGACAAATATTTTAAATGCTTTGGCAAATTTGGGAACATTGGGGAATTTCTCTAAATTAGTATTGATGGTCATGCTGAGGAGATGAAAGTTGAGACATATTTAGCATGATAAACAAGTGTTTTTGATGTAGAAACCATGCAATAAATGGTAGGCAGAACTTACCATTTTATAGGAAGAACTTTGATCTCTTCTAAGGTGATTTCATCCCCTGTTTTCCTGCCCCTTCTTGTGATAGGACCACAACTAGCTTTGCTTTTCTGTCTCATGTTGAGAAATAGTGCAGATAGGGTTAGAGATGAAGTTCTCCTTGTCTTTGTTCTGTTCTATCATTCTCTTTGCAAGATCCAGATTAAATGAGTTTGATTACCTAGGCATTTTTGAGGAGGGCTCTTAGCCTAGTGAAAGGGAGTATGGCTAGGATCTGCCTTTCACTTAAATCTTAGTTGGGAAGGGAAGAAGACCTTATTAGATCCAGGGGGGTAGGACCATGGTTTGCTTTGTCCACAGATGGGGGATTGAGCCTTTCACTTAAATGTTAGCTGGGAAGGGAAGAAGACCTTATTAGATCCAGGGGGGGTAGTACCATGGTTTGCTTTGTCAACAGATGGCGGATTGAGCCCAACTTGTGGTTCCCCAGAGATTTTTGGCATTTCTGGCTTCCTCAGGGGTTTAATTTTGCAATTGAAAGAGAAAAGAGATCTAGATTTGCAAAATCCTCCGAAGGATGGGAGGAATTCAACTTCAATAGATGGGCGCTGAAATGACATCTGAATTCAACAAAATTAGTCTGGGAAGAGACATTGAAGGGTCTTTGATTATGCATATCATGGCATAGAGTTTCGATTCCCCATTAAGGATGTGTCTTCGTCTTCGTTGCACTTCAAGAATTGCCAAGAGAAGTACCAGTTTGTTCTAGGATGGAGTGCTCCCACTATTCCTCTTGCAGAGTGTAAATACTAAAACTTGATCCAGGTTGGGAGTTCTTGAATGTCGAACCTCATGGGATCAAAGTTGGGGTCCTTTTCTTAAGAAATAGGTTGGCGTCTTCCATGAACCATGGGCCACCCTCCAGGATTTTATCCCTCTACATTTCATTGGCACTCTACAATGATAAAACCCTTTGACAGAAATTTGGCGTTGATAGATACCCCCCAAGAAGAGTTGAGAGTTTATCTATTTTTTCTCTGGCTGGCTAAAGGCCAGAGAATTTTCCAATCATGGCTCTTTGCGAGAGGGCTGCTAGTCTTATCCATGGGTGAGGGGGGAAGCAAAATGGTGATATTCCCAGGATGTGGCTCCATATTGCTGTCATGAGTGCTTGAGGGAGGGCTTAACATTGCTTTGCATCTGAGCCCTTCCATTGCCATTCTCCAATCTCACCACTTCAATGATCTCCAACCCAAGTCGGAGTCTCCTATACCATCTTAGCAAAGCTACACTGTGCTCTTCTGCTTTCCTTGGAGCTTGAAGAAATATGGAAATTGTGGGGTCAATCTTAGGGAGGTCTTCTACCGTGGTGTTCCATTTCCTCCTGGTAATCAGATCAGGCTGCTGAGGGCCTGTTGTGCCATGATCTGTTCCACTTAGTCAGGAATTTGGATGTATTGTCCTTCCAGTTCCTTTGACTGGTTTCTGCTGCATTCTTTCTTTGCCATTGTTCCTTGAATTCTCTTCGTTTAATGCCAAAGTTGCAGTTAACAACCTGATTTTGCCCCATTGAAAATATAATATAATATAATTTAGTTTTATATAAAATTTAATTGTGTAAAATTATAAAGTAATTCCGACTCAGATATTTAAATCTCTTCTACTTTGTTTAAATGAAATAGTCCTATTGTCAATGGTTTCAAAGGAGTTTTATAAAGAAAGCGTGAACAGTGAATGACATGATGGAGCAGTAGTAGTTAATTAAAACTGGTCATTCCTATCTGTCCCAACCATGCACTAATTTTAGCTGTGAATAGAGAGATGGTAAATAAGTAAATGGCTCAACACATCCTTTCTTCTTGCTTTGCCACCACTATTCCATGTGGATGCAATGTTTTGGTGCATGGTTTCAAAGAGTCAGCTCAAGCAGTTATACCCACGAGATGAGATCAAATCAAACACAATATGCAGAATTACATCTTGGAGAGAATACCGGAAGATGATTTCTGTACATGAAATTGTTGCAGAGTGATGATGAACTTCAAAAGAATGTGGGATTGAGATAGGTCATGAGGATGGTAAAGATATTTCTTGGTTAGTTTAAGGGCACAAAATAGTGATCTTTCACTTATTTTTTTTCAATGCTGTGGCTGGTCTTCATCCAAGGAAATGTTAGAGGCGGTGGTTTCTGGTGGTTTCTTTCCAACTGCTGATCTATGGTTGCAAGGTCATCATGGATTGGATCCATGCCCATACCTGGAACTGTTCCATTGGGTACAGTGACCACCCAAAACAGGAGGACCTGGTTACATAGGTTTCTCAAAGGTATAACCACTTTTAAATTACTTTTTTGTTTCTCATCTCTCTTCTATTGCAGGAATGGTATGCCTTTTTAAAATCAATTGAAGAATTTAAAATTGTAGGACATCAAATTCTTCCTCTGGTTTTGTAAAGGTATTACCACTTCTAGATTATTTTTAGTTCTTCATCTTTCTTTTCATCCAGGAATGCAATATATTTGAAAAATCAATTGAAGAATTTAAAATCATAAAATACTACGGAAGCTGACCCCTGTTATAAGCAATTCAAAATATTAAACAACAATTTGAAGAAAGATATGGCGGGAATTAATATTCCAGAGTAGAAAAAACAATTCAACAAAAAATGAGGGAACAAAGCTTTTTCATTAAAAGTAATATAAACTCCCCAATCTATTGCTGGATTTATGCCGTGAGGCTTATATTTTCTGAATTGAAATTCTAATCCATTGAGAATAGAATACATTACTGGTTGGTAAACTGCTAAACAGTAATCACTCACTTGCCAACGTTTAATGCATGGGACAATGTTCTGTTGAACTTAGATAACTATTTGGCCCAGAAGCCATACCATGGAGTATCTATCAAAATTCACTTGGGACATGCATTTGGCCGGTATCAGTTCCTTTACACCAAGGTTTGAGCCTGGATCACCATCAATAACATTTGCCATGCCTTACTACCACACCATAGCTGCCAAGCATCATAATCTGTAGTATCATTTACATTGAGTAATTTATATTGGGCTGCTAAAGATGCTGTTGTATTGCATGATTAGACTTACACATCCTCCATAATATCATCAATTTTATATGTTTTCTCACAACCTTTTACTCGCTAAATCCCACTGAGCTTTCTGAACATGCATGTCACTGTAGTATTAAAATCTTGAAATCTGTCATCACTGAGACTGGGAATTTTTAGCAATGGAATAATAGAGAGAGAAGGTCCAAATTAATTAACCAACATGACGTTAGGGAACTCAACTAATAGGTTCAGAAATGAGTGATAATGAACTCTTGACAGTTTTCTTGCTCAGAACTGCTATTGAGGGACAAAGCTTTTTGATTCTCTAAAATACTCTTGATGTGTTCAACTTCAACCTACCTATCTATTGGTTCAGTGCAGCCCTCTGCTGACAATCCATCCACCCACTATACAGTTGGGGTGGGGGAAGCAGGAGGGAGATGGTCTCTCTCAAATAAGGTAGAGTAATTACTTGGTTTCCTCCCAGCTATAATTCATAGCAAGGAGTACTCAATAAATAGAAGTTACATTGAATTCAATAATAAGTATAACATGTAAAACTTGTATATGTTCAGTTCATCTTTTTTGAGGGATCGAAATTTCTATAAAGGAAATTTTATAGTTGATCAGAGCTTTAGGTTTGACCCAGAGTTGGAAGATAAGGATTGTATATTTTTTGTGCTTGGATTAGATTTTTATATTTCTTGCCTTTCTATGGTGTCTTTGAAGTATGAATTACTTTAGTTGCTTTTGAGGCTATTGCTGTATCGCATAGTTTTATCTCATCATTTCAAGCTTCTGGTTGCATGTTTCTCATTGAAAATAGAGTTTAGATTCATAGGTTGACAATCTGGGTGGATGTACACCAAAAATTATGTATAGTCTGTCGTTGTGATCATCAGCTAGATTTTTGCTATATTTCTAATATATTCATGATGTATTAGATATCAATATATATATCTGTTTGGACTCTAATTTATTTGAGTGCCATGCTTCAAGCTGTAACAGAGGCTTTTGGAAGTGTGCACTGTGTACCAGGTCTCTATTTTATGGGAACAAGATTTCGTGTTCGCAATCCTGTTGCAGAAATCTTAAACTTTTAATACAATCAAGCAAAAATCTGATTGTGTTCATGAGTTTTAATTTAGTGGTTAGTTGGTTCTGGAGCTTTTTGATCTGGATTCTGCATATAGAACCTGTTCTACATCACATTTTGAATGGTACATCTATCAAGGCTCCACTTGTAATGAATTTTCTTATTCTTGTCTGGACACCTGTTACATTCCACTTATAGACAAAGAAATACATTAATGAACATGGCTTGAAAAATGAACAATATTGACTTGAATATAGTCATAAATTGCAGGTTGCACCTGGACAGGTTCTAAACTTATGAATTGCAGTGCAGTTATGTATTAATGTAAGATTTTGGCTTTGTTGGTATCTTATAAGCAAAATCTTTTGTTTTTCAATATTGTAAAATAGTATCTAATTGTTGCAACTGGGGCAGAGATTGTGGAATTCTTCTTGCATGTCTCTTTCTAATGTATCATTTCTATGTTGCTGTTTCTGAATGTTGCACTTTGGTCATGTTGTGGGGTAACTGTATGCTAGTTTAATGTAATTTGGGGTTTGTGTCTAATGTCTCTCATTTTAGACAAAGTTGCCATAAAGAAACTCTATTCTTTTTGTAACAATTACTAGTAATGGCTATTATCTTACGTACCTGTGAAGGCATTGTAGTTATATGTGAACATAGCAGAATTAAAAAAGATAAAGGAGTATATTTCAAGTTGGCTTACATGATAGGGCCGTAAGATATACGAGTATATATTGCTTAATACTTAATGTACACATGGTCAATCACTCATGTGTAAGGTCAAACATTCTAGAAGATATTTGAAGCAGCAAAACATTATGGTCATCTACGTCTGTACTCATAAATAGAGTTTAATTGTCAAAATTAGAGATTCTTCCCAAAAATTAACACATCTAGCTGAGTAGGGTATCTTTAAAACCTCAGCATTTGAGATGTTTATATTCTTTGACAATTATAGTATATCTTCTCTGATAAGAGGTTGTAGGAATCCATTTACAAATGTAACGTGACCTATTTAATTCAATCTATGTGCACATTTGACTGTGGGGCCATGTCTGATATTCAACATCAAATTCATTGTGCAAGTCTTGGGAAGCAAAAAATTCATCGAAACACTGCATAATTCAAATTGCTTTTGTCTTCTGATGGAATACCATATTTGTCAAATTTGTATTGAATGCGATACAAAGGTGTCAACCTATGTGAGACACCAAATTGTATTGGATGCACACAATAGTTTTCAATCAATGTGGCATAAAATTGTATTGAATACCATTCAGGTTTATTGATTTGTACGGTGCGGCTAATTAGCATTTTTATCGTACTCGCATAGTTTGAAGGAATCGTACCTTATCATGAAAGGTAGCGGAGTTAAAATGTTTTTTTTATACTAGTCCACGTTTTCATAGTAAAAGGTGGCGACGAGAAATGCTTAATGAATCAGGCGATTCTTCAGAAATCTAAACTGAAATGCTTCCGTTGACTTTTACTTTCTAAGATCGTGTGTAGGTTTCAAGTGAAGAGAATTCGTACATTAATCTATGGTTAAAATCTTAGTTTTTTAAGGGTATGCATAATATTGAGTCAAAATTATTATTATATTTGCATTAGAGTTCAAAATTAAAGTTAGCTGAATTTCTATCTATTTAATGGATAGTGGGGACTAACTCGGCTAACCCAGTGAGTCAATAAAGAAATCTTGTTCTTGGGGTTTCATTGTCTTGCAGAAGATGCTTAGGAATGAAGTGAAAGATTCAATAAACGCAAACGTGGGAGATAACATGAAAAAAATTAAAATTGGTATGTATGTGTATGTAACTCATTGAAATGGTATGGAGCTGACTTGATTGAAAATAATATTACATGTGATAGGTGGCCTTGGGCGTGACAACACAATTAAAAGTGAGTTAAAACTACATGTGAACACAATAAAAAGTGAAAGTTAAAATTACATGTATTGAAACAGCCCCTTTTGAGGATACCTTTATGTAGAGTTTTGATGCTTATTCCTCTTTGAGTGAATCTCATGGAGCCTAGTCTGCTCAGGGAAACTTAAGGAATACTTTCTTACAATGTGTTTTGTTGAAGATGTGTAAATTGAGGCTGCAATGGAATGTGTAAGCAACAACGTCTTGATGCAGTACATGTGTCTTTTATGCAAGAAATTCTAAATCATTTGAATTGGCACTTATATTATCATTGCGAATAATATTGGGGTAGGTTAAGAATTACATTTGTTGTAGAGAAATATTTATTGTTTTATGGTCTTCCAAAAATTCAGTCTAGATAAAAAAAAAAAACTGTGCCCACAAGTACTCGTATGATTATTCAAATCTCTGACATAGTTGCTATCATAACAACTTATTCAAATTGGACTGCTACTAGATATTTAGTGGATTCCAAGCTGAATCACATCTTTAATGTATTGAAGAATGCCATTGGTAGTTACATAGATCTGAATGCAACACTAATAACACATGAAATAATTGGGTTAGTGCGAGATAAATAAGATTAGCGACTAAAGATTCGTAAAGATTATGAATCCTTGGTAGCCTTGAACACTAAACTAGGAAGATCTAAGGCATATTGTGGGCGTGTGCACAATATTTGCTTGAATTGGATTATTTTAAATCCTAGGAAATGGTTACTAGCAAGCCCATGCTAGTTACATCTCACAAGTTTCTAGTAATACAATGATAAGGTTGTGACCTTGGTTGCTTACATGACATTCTAACCCCCCTCACAAGAACAAAATCTAAAGTACTTTAAAAAAGAATTCCTCTATTATGTTAATGGGTTTGCATTAGTGCATCCTACATCTTAAATCTCTTAGTTGGAGAAGTTTCCAATGATACAATGATAGGTTGTGACCTTGGTGGCTTACATGGCATTCTAAACCCCCTCACAAGAACAAGATCTAAAGAACTTTAAAAAAGAATTCCTCTATTATGTTAATGGGTTTGCATTATTGCATCTTACATCTTAAATCTCATAGTTGGAGAAGTGTCACTACTTCGTCAAAGTTGGGGAATTGCTCAATGCATGTTTCTTTAGGTGATTTACCATGAACATATCCTTCACATTTGACATCTAGTTGATGAGCCTTCCACTTGAAGGAGGTGGCAAGTTAAGAGGTTTCAATTCTTCCACAAAGTTCGAGCATTGCTCAATGCATGATCTTTAGGTGATTCACCATGAAGAAACAAAGCCTTCACATCTATTTGACGAGCCTTCCACTTGAACAAGGTAGCAAGTTAGAGGTTTGTGCAAATAATCTCAATCAAAGAATCATTAGTAAATATATTGCTGTAGTTGATACTTTACCTATAGGGGACTCTTTAGGCAACAATGTTTCTTCTGCCAATACAACCAGTTCTAACATTTTGATTTGTAAACCCAATTGCATATTACAAAATTTCATTTTACCCTCTTCATTACCACAAGCTTCTAGCTTCTCTTCATTTATCTTGATCACTTTTAATGCTTTGGGAATCTATCTTTGTTGGATTTGATCTTATTAAAATTAAACTTAATCAATGTTCTTGTTAGATTCATGACTTCCAAGTTACTTGGGCTTGCTTTGTTAAAAACTAAATTGAATATTTTGAAAAGACACACCTTTGTATAATACCTAGAAAAATAACATTTGAATATCAAACATCTAAGCTTGGCACTAGAGGAAACATCTAAAATAACATTTTTTTAATCTATTTGTTGTCTTGTATCATCAAAGATATGGACATGAACTAAGAGGGTAAGGAAGAAAAATATTGCTTAGTTTTAAGAATAAAAAGTTATATCTTTAGCTTTTTACAATGTAAAGACTAAAAAATAGTAAAAGTATGAATACGTAAGGTTGACCATCCTCATATAGCTAGTGTTTTAAAAATTTACATGGTTTGTTTCCTATGATTTGTATTCAAGTGTTCTAACTATAATTGATTATTCTCATAAGGGGAAGTATTTTGCTATTGTGTTTTGTCTTTTGACAATTCCTTTTCCACTTTAATTCAACTTTGCATTTAAGATATGCTTTTTTAGCCCTCCCGTTTTACCATGCTAGATCAATTTGCGAGGTACCTCAATGTCATTTAAAATTAGTGTTATTTCTTAAAATAAGCTCAACTTATTATAATGGTGAAAATTATAACCCATATGCATTTTTCTTTTATGTTTTGGGTGTACTTTGATTAGAGTGTCATTTATGTATAGATTTATAAGTGAAAATTGACTTGTAATTTTTCATGATTGTGGATCTCAACCTCAAAATTTTGAAATTCAAATTCAGATATTTTGTTAATTTATATGCCATGTATTTAAAGTTCCATTCATTCATTCATTTGAAATCATGCTAGAAGATAATCATTTTGGGAGAGCATTTACATGAAAGCATTACAATAGAATCTTAGAGCATCTTAATTGCATCATTAACTTTACATCATCTCATGCATACTACATGATTGCCTATTGTCTTTGATTATTATTCTAAACTCGTTGAATTAGTTCATCTAGGGGATTGATTGAGGAGAATGCGACTCTTGCTTAGAAAGTTCCCTAATGGTGTTTGTAAATACCACCTCACTTTAGGCATAGGTACAATGGGTTGAGGCAAACATATTAGAGTTGGTCGTTCCTTCATAGTTCACTTATGTGGGTCCAAGTTCAATTCCATGTGTTGGTTCATCTCTACATGTGTGGAGATCAATTTTGGAAAGATTTGGACCAAAACATATTATAGTCAATTTACAGATTTTGAGGTGTTCATCCAAGCAAGCCTTAAAATTATTTGATAATTTACAATAGATTCAATCATTTGGGATTTGAGCAAACTATCAAATTTAGCTCTTTATACTAGGTTAAATCGTTATCTATTATAAGTGTTGGTGTGAACAAGGTGTTTTACCTAACTAGTTCATCACCTAGGTCCTATTCACACTAGTTACTTTACTTAGGGTACATAGAGGGTAGTTATTACTTTCTCTCAAGTCATAAGATTAAAACACATCAAAATCTTATGCAATCCGAAGTCTCACCTTGGTCTATATAACCAAGTAGTTCCCTTTATATTCTCATTGTATATTTGCATCCTTTGATATAGTAGCATTATTCTCTCATATTTGATCTTTCTAGTGCTTTCATTGATGTTCCTAGATCTTGGGTGGTTACATCTTCAATCAAACCTTGCGTGGTATAGAGCATTCCTTGTGGGATTGCTTCTAGTTAGTCTTTATTGAGAGATCTAGGTTGTAAATCTTGGTGGATCTTGAAAAGTTGAGTATGCTCCACTCTTTCATCATATGATGATTTAGAAAATTTGGGGGGTTCTTTTTTGTGGCTTTGTATTGCAGATTCATTTTGGAGCATATTGATGCAAATTTAATCTTGCCTTTGAGTTTAGAGTGTCTAAGAAAGTTAGTTTACCCTTCTGATTTGCCCAAAATGAGAATGTGAGGTCAAATCTACAAGGTTTAAAGTTGATAGGTAGTTGCTGGATCGAAAAAGGTTTTACATATTAAGAACTTTTTGGATCAAGAACCTAAGGATTGATTGTCAATTTGTCAAATTTGGAGCACTTTCACCCAGGTCATGAGAGATTTTTTTCTCCTTGATCATATGGATCGTAGAGAATATTCTCTATCCAACGAAATATTTCGTAGTACCATGTGTTAACATCATCCTACACGAGACTTGTGTAAGTCGAGTATGGGTTGTATATATGATTGGCACATATTGCAAGTATCATAGGGTATTGGTCCACTTAGAAGATGCCATGTGGTGCGTTCAATGCTTGTTGTGGTCACACATTGTTGTGGGTTGCCAAACAATTGTTGATAGCACAACGACCTATTAGATGGAACAAGCAGCATGTGAAATCTCAAAACCACTTTCGTGGTTGCAAAGTGATTTTCCAACAACATGCATGTCATTTTACCTATTTGTAGGCAATTTCATAACCACGACAATTTTTGGTGTTTGGTATATTTTGAAAAATCAAGGGTATATTCTCTCACCAAACCTTGTTGACATTAGCATTGTGTTAGTGTGACTAATCTATGTCATCTAGACCTCATCGTTTGGCTTTACGAAACAAAATTGTGTACCTAGCACTTCGTAGGAACCTCTTTCTCATACAATGATCTATAGTACAAGGACTCTTAGTTGGACCTTGTGATCTCCACCATGGCTAGCCTTGTATGACTCTGTGTCCTCTCCTTGATCCTTTATAGGGTTGTGTATGTCCTCTACCACAAAACCACCTTGACATCCCTCTCTATTCTTTGGGTATCCCTCTTTGTTGGCACATGGGCTAGATGAACTTGTAGTTTGTCCTTCTCAACATGGTCTATTGGGATAAAGGTACCTATAAGATGTCTTGATCTACCTGAGCTTGATTCTTGTCTTTGATGGTCTCATCACTCTATCTCTGAGTCTCATCTCACTTTAATAATGTTGTAGTCAATCATACTTGAGTGTCATCATCTCCACCCATCATGATTTCCTCTAGCTATCCCCAACCTCCATCTCCTCCTACTAGGACATCCTTACCCCATCCATCATCTCCATCTCCCACACCCCTATATCCATCATGTCCTCCATATCCCCCATCTCCACCCTTGTCTCCTCCATCACCCTTACCCTCTATAACAATATCCTTGACTCTCCTCCGTTGCACTCTTTGTCCTCTCCCTGCTCCTCCCGGGCTATTGTCTAACTCTAGCTGCCCTTGACCTTGCCAGTCTCGTCGGCCTGTATCTCACCCACCACGTGTCATAATCTACAAATGTCCCTGCATCCACCACCTCTTCTCATAGGTCCCATGGTACTATTGTTGAAGACTTAAAATCAACAATAATTTTATTCAGGGATATCATAGGCCCCCAATCCACGATCTCCCATTGTGTCTTAGAAAAAAATTGCCTCTCCAATAGGTTGTCCTTATGTCTATCTAAATTTTTGGTGTACATGCTCTAACATATACCTCTCTATGATGTGTACAATCCTCAGTTGTCGACAATAAGGTAACTGCTCAGTATCATCTACCCAAACCTCACAGTCACTCCATGGCCTCTATGTGATGGAATCCAGGTCATCCAATACTTACCTCTAATAGGATAAGTCTCCCAATTATTTATGTCATCATCCCAGCATATATTACATATGGAAATTTGTTGAATGCTATAAGTCACCAATCGAGTAACTGCTATGTGCTCCCAAGCCTATACATGCAATAATGTCACCTTGCATGATAGGCTGGCCCCATATTTGTAAACCATCTAAAACATATCATGATATAGGTGGGAGAGTACATATGATATCTATGAAAACAATGTACCCTCCTCTAGCATCGTCTCTAATACTCTACCCAACCAATAAGGAAGCCCCTCAAATGATGATCTAGGACTAGCACTCCATTGATTGCTCTTGCTAGTAACATTAGTAGTATGTCAAATCTCCCAATAGCCACTCTCAAGTCTATCTCCAAGTCCTCTATCTCAAGGTCATCTATCAAAAACGGCTTGCTCAATACACTCTCTTGAGTTGATATCATATATCACCCACTCCCCATAGATCAAAATCCTTAGGATCCTCATGACATCCTCTAGAGTGATTGTGATCTCTCCAATCAACAAGATGAGACCACTGTGCTCATTGTATCATTTCTCTATTACTGATGTCATCATTTCTATATTAGCCTACACCTTGGGCACAAGGATAATATAGCCTACACCTTGGGCACAAGGATAATATACCATAGGCCAACTACACCTAAGTATGCCTCCTTTACCTTGCTCAACTAGCTCCTTAGCATCATGGTCATCTAGTGTCGCTCTCATGGGATCAACCAATCCAACTCATCCTACAACCATCAAATGCATAATTTTCATTATGTGGGCCCCAATATCTATCATTAATGCAATTTTACCAATTGCATTGCATTTTCTATCATTCACACAATTTTATTAATTATGTTGCACTTCTTATCATTTTCACATTTATACACCAAATGCACAACATTTCCTATCAATTACATTGCATTTCTTATCATTTACACTACATATCTCGCATTTGTGTAATTCTATCAATTGCACAACATTTTTTTTTATTTGTGTGCTCTTTGGAATGCCTACCATCTCATCAACTACTTTGCTCTAGATGCTCTTGAGGCTTTGGATCTTTGAGAGTGAGAGAGTAAAAATGAGGACAAATGACCCCTTCTATCTTTATTTGTAGCTCCTAAAACCCTAATTTTTCTCATTAACTTTGATTTCCCCTACCTAGCCTCTCCCCGTTATCCCTTTTGTTCATTTCCCCACCAATCAACTTTGTTTTTTCACCTCATATCCACTAGACCTAGCCTATCCTTCATGTTGAGAGTTTGACTAGAAAATTATTTTCCCCGCCAATCTCTCGAGGGGAATCCCTCAATCCATTGGGGCACACTAGGCACATCACTAGCATAATTTTTTACACCAACATCATTTTTTTGAAACATCACCATAAAACACATTGTCTCGAAGAGGGGAAAAATGTACACCTAAAAATGACTAATGCATTTCCATCTTTCCATTTTATCATTTTCTCATCAATTCTTCTATTTATATTAAGCTAATATTTCCTCTTTTCATTTATAATAATTAAATAATTTTTAATTATCTCAATTTTTTCTATTTATATTAATTAAATGATTTTTAATTATTTAATTAATTCATCATTTTCTCTCCAACATTAATCAAAGTCCATTATAATTAAATAATTTTCTAAAATTATTTAACTAGCTAACACTTCTCTCAATAATTAAATAAATTTATTTAAGTTTAAATCAAATCTTTCCCTCCAAAATAAATAAAATCAATATTTTATTTATTTTTTCAACCATATTTATGAATTAAATAAATTCACTTAATTATTTCAACTATTTTAATCCAATCCATTTACTCATTTAGCTCCTACCATATCTCAATTTTTTGTATCCATTGATTCTTGTAATTAGTCTCCAACATTGATCAATTATCAAGTGAAGTTGTAAGAGAGGGGGACCAACCACACCAAGGCTCTAGGTCATGGAGAGTCAAGAGTGGAGGGCTGCCCTAACTTACCTCAAGCTAACAGGTGTTTAGGATAAGAATCGAGAATGAAGAGCACTCTAAAGTGCTTTTGTCACTCTACAAATCCGAAAGTCTAAATTAGGCTAGACGAGTCAATTTCTGGAGTTCAAACTGCACCTCAGACAACTCTCTGTTTGAGGATGACAGCGTGGGTCTGGAACGACAGTGCGACGCATTGGCGTCTCTCTAGCGCATTGACATCTGTACGACCAAAAAACGTAAAGTACAATGTGAAAAAATAGACAAACCTACTAACTGCCTAGCTAATTAATCTTAACGAAATAAACAAAAATGATGAAATAAGAGAAACAACTACGTAAATGATAAAGCAGGTAGAGGAACACGAGGGTGATGAATATCAACTCACTAAAGCTCCAGTTCGCAAGCAAGCTCCACACACACGTTCACCTACACACAAGCAAGAGAGGGAAAAATGTTGGTTGTATAGGGGTTTGCCTCAGTCCGCTTTGGTGTTTCCACCTCCACGGATAGCCAGAAAAGCCACGAATTAGAAAATGCGATAAAGGAAAGAAGAAAGGAAAGTATTGAACACTATAAAAGATACAATAACTCTATCAAACTACAACAAGAAGGAAAGTGAAGCAATACCACCTGCACCCAAAGGCTCTCAAGGCCATTGAAGGGAGAATGCAAGACAATAAGCTTGACAAAGTCGACACGGCCGCAACAGTGACGAAGGGAGGTCTCACAAGACTCCAAAATCGCAGCTTCTATGATAGAGAAACACGTACAAAGATGAAGTTGATGGAATAACAAGCTGCTGCAATGCTCAATGGAGTTGTGAAAATTGCTAGAATTGTGAGTAGAATGTTGAAGAGATTGTGAAAGATGGAGTGAAATGCTAAAGAGAGATGAAGTGATAGTGAAATGGATGCATTTGAGGACCAAAATGAGAGGGAAAGAACCATTTTCAGGTCGGTTGGTCGACACAGAGGCGTTACAATTCATCCCCAATGAGGAGTGTAATGTTCCTGTGGGCTCCAGAGGCAGGAATCTGTTAGGGATGATAGCGTGCTGCGTAGATGTCCACCCGTTGCAGTCGCATCCCCAAAAAATATTCCCCCCTGACACACAAAACAGGAGCCAAGTGGATGGAAGGCAGGTGGGTGATGTGGAATTTCGCCTTTGGGTTTGATTTTCCAAGGTGAAGGGATGCAAAAGGTGAATTTACACAAGGGGTGCAAATTTGCTCCTATATAGAAGCATATAAATAAAAACCTTCATCCACACATTATCCCTAGCTAGCTAGCAATATCAAGCATGATAATTATCATTATCAACCAAGTTCATATCTATACCTTTTATCTAGTTCTCCTATATGTCTATTATCTTTGATTAAATATCATTATTGATCATATTATCATTGTGCTATCATGGTTATACCATTTTGAAGAGCGACTGACATATCAAGCATATAAGCAAATATCAAAGGAACAATGGAGCAAGTCAAGGTCTTTTCTATGGTATAATTATTCATTATTTGATTTGTGCATAAATATTAAGTTATATTGAGTGATTATTGAGTGTGAATTTGGTATTTTCATTGCATTGCTGCTATTTTACATACAATTCATATTTTCATCATCCACAACTATAATTTATGAACATGAAAAAAGCTTAAGTGGTACCACAAAATTCACATGTATAGTAACACTATCATCAAAAATAGATTTAAAGCCATAAATGCTAGTTGAAATATGCAAGATAGATTAGTCAATGGTGTAGATGAAATATTCAAAGCTATATTCAAGAATTTAAAACTAATATGGATAAAATTTCATGGTACAAACATTGGGATACGTCACGAAAGTAATCTTTTACTCTTATACAAAGTACATATCACTGTGATAAGGTGAAATCCCCTTAGTCTAGATGATGCAAGGCAAAGCACAAAAATGAAGGAAACGACACCTAACACCTCACGATTAGCCTAGTTGGATTCAAAACAAAGAAAGATAACAAAAAGCTGCCGATTATACCTTGTCTTGAATCGATTCTTTGGCTGGCCCTTGATGGTTGATGTTGTGTGCTCCTCTAATGGAAAGATGTGCTAAAGTGGATGCAAATGGGTTCAAAACAATGAAGGTTTGATAAGGAATGCAATGAGCAAATTGGGTAGTTGAGAAGATGAATTCAATGGATAGGATGAAAACTTGAAGATGAGTAACAATGGAGGATGAGGGTTGAGCTTGAGCTTGAAATGAGAGATAAGTTGAATGTGAAAAATGTTGAGAGTTGAATGAGAAAATGCATCATGAATGAGAATGAAAGAAAAAATATTTCATTTTATGGAGAGAAGCCCTAGAAAGATGGACAGTTGAGATCTTACCAACATGGGCAAGATGAAGGGTTGAGATCTTGCCACTATGGGCAAGATGGATAAGGACACATGAGGTGGAAGATGACATGTGATGGGAAGGTACTTGTAAGTACCTTGGAATAAGGATGATGTAACCTTTCAATGATCACATGGGGAAGAGGAGAATCTTGGAAGAATAAAAGTGAATTTAAAATTCACATGATTGGGATATCTTAAGGATAAGACAAGGTTCCCAAAAAGAGAGGTGAGAAGTACCTTGGATAAGACAAGGTCCTTAAAAAGGCAAGTACTTACCCACATGCGACTAATGTGACAAGTCAAAGGTTCTAGAAGACTTTGACACATGTGAGTGATGTGACAAGTCAAAAGGTTCTAGAACTTGCATGGGAAAGAGGGGATTCTTTGGAGGAATAAAAAAGTGAATTTAAAATTCACATGGGGAAGAGAGGAGTCTTGGATGAATAAAAATGAATTAAAAATTCCTTGGGGGATGGGGAGAGTTGACCAAGGTATTGATTAGACTTAACTGATCAGTAATTAGAAGATAATTAGTGGTTAATAAGGATTAGAAGCCAACTTGCAAAAGTTGGAGGATGTGACACATCCTAATCAAGGATTAGGCATGTGCACATCCCTAATGAAGATATTGGGAGGTGGGTTAGGATTAAGTGAAAGTGATGTGACATTTGAGGAATTAAATAAATGTCATATTTATTTAATTCATTTGATAAAAGGAGGATTAAAGAGATAAGATATTTAATTATTAACTAAATATTTTAGGGATTTGGCAGAATTAAGGGTATTAATTAGATAATAGTGATATTACCTAATTAGGGCAATCAAGAGGATGTTTAGACGAAAAATGATAAATTTGGACCAATGTAAGTGTCCAAATTTAGGTGTTCACATTTTGCCCCTCTTTGAGATGGTGTTACGAAGTAGCATCATTTCAAAAAATATTAAAAGATAGCACCAGGAAGAGGATGGTTAGATAAAAATGATGCCCCAATCATTCATAGGAGTGACTAGGAAGAAAAATGATGAGGGTGAAGATGAGGATTAGGGATGAAGGATGCCCCCTCGAGAGGACATGCAGGTGCAGGAGAACACAGGTGTGCTCTCGAAATGGATGAGATGGTGCACGGGGAGATGAGAAGCGAGAGGAGAGGGATGAAGCACAAATGGATTTAAGGACAAAGGTGATGTTGCCCCAGTCAAGCTACAAGCCAAAATGGTTGATGATGGATGGAGTGTTGTCGATGAGGGAATGATATATCCTGAAATAACACGAGGATAGGGAAAGATACATCCCAATGATGATGATGATGAAAGTGTTGTTGATAAGGGAAGGATACATCCCAACACAACACAAGGATAGGGAAGGATACATCCCGATGAGTGTTGTTGATGAGGGAATGATACATCCCAAACAACACCAAAGGATAGGGAATGATACATCCCGATGATTATGATGATGAGGATGACAATGAGGATGATTGGATCGAGGCTTGTAACAAGGCTAGGGACAAGATCAAGGATGTGATTAGATGATTTGTGCTAGATTGAATTGATAAGGATTGGATTGAGATGGGAGATAGATGAAAGGAAAAAAAATGATGGGGGACAAGATGTTTAGAATAACCAATCTATATTATTCTAAGAAGAATGAAGAAATAATGATAAGAGATTGGATGGATAGAGGAGGGAGAGAGATTGAATGGATGGGGGGGATTTGGATAGATGAGAGGATGGGGGATGAAATGCCATCCTAACACAATTTTCCATTTTTAGAGCATTGATTTTTGCTATAACATAAGACACAATACGCCAGGGTATGAAGAACCATGGACGATTCATGTCTAGTGCATAAAACAAACACAACATGCAAGAAGGCTATTCCAACACCCCAAAGTCGCGAAGACCTTGGTCGAGCCAGGTATTGGGATAACCACAAGCATAAAAGGATGCCCCAACGTAACACAAGACCTCGAGGATCTTGGTGGGTACTACGTGGGACAACCAAGAAGACATCAACAAAAAGAAAATGAATTGAGATATGCCCCTATGATGACCAGTCAAAACACACCATAATATGCTGGATCATGGTGGCCCTGACAAGTGATGATAGGGAGCTCAAGTGATAAACAAAATCCAAAAGCATCAAAAGATCGCAATCAATTTCAAACGTCATTTTCCATAGGATCAAGAGGATGGATGGGGTTGATGAGGTATGTTAGGAAGGATGCATCCTATTGAGACCAAAGATGGATACTAAACTAAAAGATCGATATGACATAGGATAGTTGGAACCGATTGGATTTGATGATACAATATTGTTTGTGAAGGACCCAACTAGATAAGGGCATAGCTTGATGACATGACACAAGGAAGACAAGACACGAGACTGACACACCTTAAAGACCTAGGGGCTCGGGGGCTGATTGAAGATTAGCCTTGCCTACATGAAAGTGCAAAGCCCTTGTAGTTCGATAAAAGACTGACGACTGACCATGGATAAAAGCAGAAAGAGGACAATGAAGACCTCAATGGATAACAAAGACTAGATGAACGAAATTAGAAAGACCGATGACAAACTATAAAGGAGCCCCGGGGGCGGATCAAATGATCGACCTTGCCTACGTGAAAGCGCATGGGCAACGTAGTTCGACAAAAGACCAACAATAGACAATGGATAAAGGATGATGAGATAACCCTGATAAGGGGATAAAATGATGGGGCCGATACAATGAGACCAAATAGACCTGGTGGATTGGATAGGATAATGGTAATCAAATGAAGCTCAGGGATGGGATAGTTATCCAAATCATCAAAATGAATTGGGAGGATGATATGATGGAGAGATGAATGATGAAAAGTGATAGGATATTTGAAAGATATTCAAAAGAAGCGGGAGTGATGATGATGAGATAGATGGCATTGGATTGCATGGGGGAAAAGCCTATAGCTAGATACCAATGACAAGGGATTACAAGATGGGATGAGGATAGGGATGAATGGATAAGAAGAGAAAGATGGGTGGATAGGAAGAGTAGGATGGGGAGATGAAAGGGATCATTTAGATGGATAGGAAGATAAGGATGGGGAGATGAAAGGGATTAGTTAGATGGATATGAAGATAAGGATGGGGAGATGGAATGGATTGTTTAGATGGATAAGATGTCTCCAAGGACTTATTGCACAAAGGAAGAAGATGCCCCCACTCTAGATATGTCACGTGTGATGAGGCATGAAGGATGGAAGATAGAAGGATAGTCAAATAAAGGAGTGAGATGGATATGGATAGGATGCATGGATAAGGAAGGGAGATTAATGGTAGCATGACGGGTGGACAAGGAAGGTATATGGATGTGGATAGGATGCATGAATGAAAAAGGTAGATATAGAGGATAAGGAATACGATAGTGTATGGATGAGGGGAATATATGGCAAGAGGTGTCCAAAGCAGGTATATATGTTTTCCCTTATCAATAGAAAGATCACAAGGAGGATGGAGGGGTTGATGATGAATGGGATTATGATGGTAGGATGCAAAAGATAGGTGGTATGGAAGAAAAGGATGGAGGGGATGTATAACAGGAAGATGTGTGCATAGTAGGAAGCATAACAAGAACCATAGCAGATATAGGGGATGCATATTAGGAAGCTACCCCCAAGTGGTGGAAATAGATTTACTCATGACACCTATTTTCCAAGTTTTCATCATGGTACTTATCCAAGGCGCTTGTTTGCCAAGTTTTCATCAATGCACAAATTATTTCTCTTTACTCTTTTTTTTTTTCAATTTTTTTTTTTACTTTTTTGGATTTTTTGACCTTTTTGGATTGAAGGTGGATGGAGATGGATAAGGATAGGAATTCGGATAAGTGGATTGAAAAGACATGTGATATTGAGGCAGATGAAGGAATCAAGCATCAAGCTCCATACGAGGTATTAAGAGCCCATGTGTGAAGCGACTGTCGGATGTTGGTGCAACCTTATTAGGATAAATGGATTATGCAAGAGGATGAATTAGAGGGTATTTGATGGGGGAGATATGTGGGATAATTGATGGGATGTTAGAAATAGTATGGATATAATGATGGGGTAGGTATGTAATGGGGTGGTGAGTTTAAGACCAATATTGGCACATGTGGCGGTGTATGTGAAAGGATAGGAGGATTAATGGATGTAGAATGTGGGGATAATGAAGGAGATGGGATAGTGAATTTTGGGACATAAGGACCCAAAATAGATTTAGGAGATGGTGGATGAGAATGATTAGCTTGGGGATTAGCAACTTTGGATGTTGTTATGGATGCTTCGTTTGAAGGCATTGCATCTTTTTTCTTTGGGATCCACATGGTTTTGATTTTTTCTTTTGTGGGCCTTTGTGGCCTACGGATTTAATTTGGATTTTGGATTGGATTTGGATTTTGGATTTGACTTTTCTTTTTTTTCAACATGTCTTTTGGAGGGGACATGGGGATCTTTAGATTCATGTGGATGTTTAGATTTATGCATTTTTATTTTAGCATCCAAAGTGCTTTTAGTAGCAATGGGATGGGTGCGAGGAGATGGATGATGTGGAGTGATGGAGGTAGGATTATGGGGATTATGTGTAGATGGAGGATGTGTAGGTATGTGCCTTTGTTGATCCTGATTATGGGATATGAGAGTGGGATGTTTATGATAGGTGACATGGATAGGTGTTGGATGGATGAAAGGATGAATAGGACGAGATGGAGGAGGTGATTTTGGGATATAAGAGCCCAAAATAGATGTAGTGGGTGGAGGGACATAAGGACCCAAAATGGATGGAGCAGATGAGGGAAGAATATGGATGGTTGTTTTGAGGTGATACGATGGAGGGGGGATGGCAGAAAATGGTTTGGTGGAGTGATGGAAAGAGCCTATATTTCTTGTGGAAGTGGCTTGTCGAAGACATCTAGAGGTTGTACCAACATCTTTAGATTTTGAGTCTTGAGAAATATGTCCAAGACCTTGCATACAAATTGTTTTTTGACCTGGATGGGCTCTAAAATACCTTGCTCATGAAGGCCTAAACCTTTTCCTTGATAGTTCATGTTCTTGAGCATTCGATCCATGGTAGGATTTGTGTTATTCTGGAAGAATGATGTGAGTCCATTATTAGGTGAAGGATGATGGGTGGTATATATGCTTTTTTTTCTTCTACAAGGAGACCACCATGGAAGAATGTGAGAGTACCAATGGGATATAAAAGTGGTGAGGGAATAGTAGGTTTAGGCGACGATGGAGGATCATGAGATGGAGATGATGGGATAGCAACATCTGGATCGAGACAAGGGAGTGGTAAGGGATCAAAAGAGGGATTAGGTGACATGATAGGATCTGGATTTATGGTAGAAGGCGATAAGGGCTCATGCGATGGAGATGGAGATGAGGGCTCATGAGTGAGAAGGGGATCATGGGATGGAATGGATGGGAGACTATGATCTTGAGATGGATTAGAGGGGATGATAGGATCTTGATGTAGAAGAGGGGATGTGGTATGCTTTGGATCAAGCTCTTGGCATGACTCATCTTGTGCAAGAGGCATGATAA
Organism: Sequoia sempervirens; assembly: GCA_007258455.2. Taxonomy (NCBI): domain Eukaryota; kingdom Viridiplantae; phylum Streptophyta; class Pinopsida; order Cupressales; family Cupressaceae; genus Sequoia; species Sequoia sempervirens. The sequence goes on along the minus strand of VDFB02078894.1, from coordinate 16,819 downwards.
TGGAGGCATGGTGGATGGGCTCTTCAAGTAGGTGAGATGGAAGGATGGAGGATTCATGAAGTTCAAGAGGAGGGATTTTGGTGATGCTAGGAGTGGAAGGAATGGATGGGACTAGAGTGTCCTCGAGGGATTGGGTGGATCTAGGAATAGAAGATGGTGATTGGATTTGACTATCTTTGATGGGTTCGACAGATGGGGAATCAATGGATTGGATGGTTTCAACGGTTTGAGTGGTGCTAGAGGTGGTAACATCCATGATAGGTGTGGTACAGAGAAGGGTCTCATCACTAGTGACCATGGATGATGGATTAGGAGGGCATGGTTCCATGACTTCAAGATGTGGAGTGGGGAATGTCTTCTTTGTCATAAGTCCTTGGAGAAATTTTGGAGTGAGAAACTTGCATACTCTAGGCTTGGTTGGGGTGATGGGCATAGATGAAGAATTAGGGATTGGTGAAGGATTGGGATTATGGAGTGGTGGACTAGGATTAGATGGAAGAATGTGATTGGATGTGAGACTCAGAGTAGGTGGAGGATTAGGATTGGATGGAGGGTTAAGGCAGGGATATCAGGATGGTGAATTAGGATAGGAGGACGTGGATGGTGGATTAGGACAAGAGGATACAACTGGTGGATTAGGATGGGAAGATTGAGATGGCGGATTGAGATAGGGAGATGTGGATGAGGATTAGGATAATAAGATATGGATATTGGATTAAGATAGGTTGATGGGGGTGTAGGATTAAGATAAGAAGGCGTGGATGTAGGATTAGGATAGGTTGACTGATAAGGAGGATTAGGATAGGGGGACATGGATGGGGGATTGTAATAGGAGTATTGGGATGGTAGATTAGGATGAAAAGATTGGGAGGATAGATTGGGATAAGAGGATATGGGTGGTAGATAAGAAAATGATGTAGAGGAAGGATATGATGGAGATGTAGGCGAGGAAGATAATGGATATCCCTTGTCAAAGGTAGCATAAGGAACGTTATTAGGTGTGGATGGAGACGTAATGGGATAGCTCGGAGAAGTGATTGGATTTTGGATGAAACTTGGGGAAAGCTTGCTAGCAATGATAGTGTCAAGGGGATCTATGTCATATACTTCTGGATCAACAAGACTCTCGTTATCATTGTCGACATAATTAGGGTTTCCCTTGACTACTATTGATGGAGGATAAGGATTCATGATGATGAAAGGATAAATAAGATGGATTAAAGATTTTGGGTGGAAACGAACTAAAGCTCAAATCAGGATTTTGGTCAAGCTCAGATCGGGATTGGATTAAAGTTCAGATTATGATGATTGAATGATGGGATGTGATTGGTTCCAACAATTAGATTTGATTACGAAAGGATGATTACGACACCAAATCTACCTCGAGATGGAAGTAGATTGATTGGGTTGAAGATGATTCGATAGAGATGTGGTTGGATTAGATCAGATAGGATTGATTGATGAAATGATTGATAAAATAAAATGATGGATTGGATAGGGTGATGAGAGGGATTCTAAACCTCGTTCAGAGATTACCCTAGGTGACTTAGGCTACTGATTGATCAGATTAAAGGATAAATGGATGATTGCGGCACCAAATCCACCTTGAGATTGAAAGTGGATTGATTGGGCCGACGACGATGATTGACTGACTTAAGACGGATGACAATCCTAAGTAGATGATGATGACGATCAAATTCAGACACCTAGGTCAATTTGGATAATAACCTCTAAAGTGAAGTTTAGGGGATTTAGATTGAGAAAACGATGAGGGATATGTAACCTAGAGATGCTTTCGGATGATGCACCTATATGGTTCAAATGATGAAGGAATGACCTTGGGAGAATGCAAATGGACTAAGGCTCATATTAGGATTTTGGTTAAGCTCAGATTGAGGTTAGATTAAAGCTCAGATTAGGATTGGATTGAAGTTCAAATTAGGATGATTGGAGGATGTGATGGGATTGATTCTAAACCAAGTTTAGGGGTTTTAACTAGAGGACGTAAGGTGTTGACAATTAGATTTTTGCCAGATTTGGCAATTTTGAAAAATTGTCAATTTTTTCCATTTTAGGAAACTTCAAAGGCATACCTTTGAAAGTCTAGTTTTTTTCCAAAAAATACCCAAATATGAGACGTGCATTCTGAGTTATTAACAAAAATGATTTTTCAAAAACTAAAAAAAAACACTAAATTGCGATTTTGAGGGTCAAGATGAAAGTTTGAAGCCCCGAAAATGTGCCAAAACGGGGGCCAAGTTGGTTTGGATTTCACATGCCATCTCATAACGCAACCACCCATAAAATTTCAGCCCAAATGGACACCCGAGTCAAAAGTTATGGCCTCCAGAAGTTTTGGCATAAAAATAAAAACACTTGAAATGAAGTCTAGATGATTGGGATGGATGATTTGATGATAGATATGGACTCTAATGATGTTCTAAGTAGCACCTATGTGGTTTGGTCAATGAAATGATGACTTATAGAAAAGTGTTGATGATGGGAAAACGGGTGCTCGAAATGACTAAACGGACAGTGAAAAATGCCGTTTGGAGGGTAGGTTTTCCCAAGTTAGGGAAGGTACGCTCCTCTGCAGGGCAGGTACACCCCTTTGAGGGTAGATTCACCCAACCTAAGAAACAAGTTGTTTGACTAAATGAAAAGAAAAATTGACTGTTTTGAGGGCAGGTACGCCCCTCTGCATGGCAGGTACACCCCTCTACAGGGTAGGTACGCCCCTATGTAGGGAAAGTACGCCCAAGGATATTTAGTGACAGATAGGTGGCGAACGGATGCTCAAAACAGGTGGACGAATGTTCGGATCAAGGAGACGACTGTTCGGATCAAGGGGATGAATACCCAGAATGATGAGACAAACGTTTGGGATGGGGAATGGATGCTTGGAATGAGGAGACAAAGAATCGAAACAAGGAGGTGGATGATCGAACTGAGGAGACGAGCCTTCAGAACGAGTGAATGAGTGATAGAAATGACTGAACGAAGAGTGAAAATGACCATTTTGAGGGCAAGCTCGCCCAAGTTAGGGAAGGTACACCCTTTTAGAGGGCAGGTATGCCCAAGGAGTCAAGTTTTCCCGTTGGTGAAAGATAGGTAGAAGATCGCGATCGCCCGTAAAATCCGCGCTTGGAATGAGGAGACAAAGAATCGAAACAAGGAGGTGGATGATTGAACTGAGGAGATGAGCCTTCGAAACGAGTGAATGAGTGATAGAAATGACTGAACAAAGAGTGAAAATGACCGTTTTGAGGGAAAGTTCACCCAAGTTAGGGTAGGTACACCCTTTTAGAGGGCAGGTATGCCTAAGGAGTCAAGTTTTCCCGTTGGTGAAAGATAGGTAGAAGACGGGTGATCGACTCAGGTAAACGGGTGCTCTGAACGAGAGGATAAGTGTTTGGATCAAGGAGATGAATGCTTGGGGTGGGGAATGGATACTTGGAATGGAGGGACGAATGCTCAAAATGTGCAAACGAGTACTCAGAACGAGCAAACGGGTGCTCGAAACAGGCAAACGGGTGCTCAAAATGGCTGAACGGACGATGAGAAAAGCCATTTGGAGGGCAGGTTTGCCCAAGTTAGGGTAGGTACGCCCCTCTATAGGGTAGGTATGCCCAAGGATAAGGGAAATTTTTCCTGTTTATTAAAAAATAGGCAGAAACGGATGCTCAGATCAAGTAAACAGGTGCTCAGAACGAGGGGGTGATTGCTCCAAATGAGGGGATGATTGTTCAATATGATGAAAGGATGTTCAAAATGGGGGGACAATTGCTCAGAACGTGCAAATGAGTACTTGGAGTGAGAAAACAAGTGCTTGAAACGGCTGAATGAACGAACAAGTGAGAAAACGAGTGCTCGAAATAGTTAGGGAAGGTACGCCCCTCTGTAGGGTAGGTACGCCCCTCTCTAGGGAAGGTACGCCCCTCTGTGGGGCAGGTTTGCCCAAAGACAGGGCAGGTTCGCCTAACCTAAGAAACAAGTTGTTTGACTGAACAAAAGGCAAAATTGACTGTTTGGAGGCCAAGTTCGCCCCTCTAGAGGTTAGGTATGCCCCTCTGCAGCAAACCTGGACTTGAATTGGATGAAAATGACTATGGCAGAGGACCAAACAACAAGCAATAAGCAAAAGTTGACTTGACTAAACAAATATGCATTGGTTTAGCACAAGGAAGACAACTCAAACAACACAAGCCTAAGATTAGTAATGAGGGGTATGGCCAACACAATCCTTAATCTAGGATGAACAAGGTGTCTAGGGAGTCCTCGATATAATCTCAATACGTGAGGCACAACCGTGAAGACTAGCCCGTCACAGGTGTAAGTCGGGAACCCCAACAAGATACTGAAGGGATCAGACCAACTCTTCACGTCTATCTAGGTATCACCCTAACTTCAACGCTCCACCAGACACGACGTGACTGGATTGGGGTACAAATTTAGCTCTCCCCCCTTTCTATACCCCTCCAGTACACGTGGTTGGGATCTTCCCTTGGGGTGATGAAATCCCCAAGGAGGTCCCGCTAAAAAGATAACACTACACATCTTTGGCTACTCCCCGGGCTCACACGAAGTGTAAGGGGAAAGTGTGAATGAAGTAGTGCCCCCTTGGGTGACACAATGAACTAGCAAACACGAAAAGCAATAGTTTGACTCCCCCCAATTAGACTATGTGCCTAGATTAATCAATGAAAATGATAAGGAAAATGATAAACAACTAGATAAAATAAACATCCTGCAAGAAAAAATTAGTTTTTTGATCTCCGTTCTTTGACCAGGATGAAATACACTGCAAAAATGTTAGCAACAAGATAGAAACATTCACAAATAAATGATGTTAGAGTCTCAAAACGATGAAAATGGAAGCTAAAACGAAGCTAAAATGATTGTTTTTACCTCACAAAAGGCTTTGTCTAGGAAAGTTCACCCCTGTCTAGGGAAGGTACGCCCCTCTGTAGGGTAGGTACACCCCTTCTAGGGTAGGTACACCCCTCTGCAAGGGCAGGTATGCCCCTTTGCATAAAACAGTGAGCAAACAAATTGAAAAAGAGCTAAAAATAGTAGTTTTACCTTGCAAAAAACTCTGTTTAGGGCAGGTCTGCCCCTCTGTAGGGAAGGTACGCCCCTCTACAGGGGTAGGTACACCCCTCCTGGGAAGGTATGCCCCTATGCAGGGTAGGTACGCCCCTTTGCAAAAAATAATAAGAAAACAACCTAAAAAAGAGCTAAAAACAACAATTTTACCTTACAGAAAGCTCTGTTTAGGGTAGGTCCGCTCCTTTGTAGGGAAGGTACACCCCTCTGTAGGGGCAGGTACACCCCTCCTAGGTAGGTACACCCCTTTGCAGGGGTAGGTATGCCCCTCTGTAGAAAACAATGGGCTAGGTCGCCTGTTTGCAACCTGAACCTGCAAAACTTAAACAACAAACATGAAAGATAGGGACCCGTTTGTGGGTCCCACTGGGCATTCCATAAATGTGATCAGGTGAAATCTCCTTAGTCTAGATGATGCAAGACAAAGTGCAAAAATGAAGGAAATGACACCTAACACCTCACGATTAGCCTAGTTGGATTCAAAACAAAGAAAGATAACAAAAAATTGTTGATTATACCTTGTCTTGAATCGATCCTTTGGTTGGCCCTTGATGGTTGATGTTGTGTGATCCTCCAATGGAAAGATGTGCTAAAGTGGATGCAAATAGGTTCAAAATGATGAGGGTTTGATAAGGAATGCAATGAGAAAAGTGGGTAGTTGAGAAGATGAATACAATGGATATGATGAAAGCTTGAAGATGAGTAACAATGGAGGATAGGGGTTGAGCTTGAGCTTGAAATGAGAGATAAGTTGAATGTGAAAAATGTTGAGAGTTGAATGAGAAAATGCATCATGAATGAGAATGAAAGAAAAAATATTTCATTTTATGGAGAGAAGCCCTAGAAAGATGGACGGTTGAGATCTTGCCAACATGGGCAAGATGAAGGGTTGAGATCTTGCCACCATGGGCAAGATGGATACAGACACATGAGGTGGAAAATGACATGTAATGGGAAGGTACTTGTAAGTACCTTGGAATAAAGATGATGTGACCTTTCAATGATCACATGGGGAAGAGGAGAATCTTGGAAGAATAAAAGTGAATTTAAAATTCACATGATTGAGAGATCTTAAGGATAAGACAAGGTTCCCAAAAAGAGAGGTGAAAAGTACCTTGGATAAGACAAGGTCCTTAAAAAGGCAAGTACTTACCCACATGTGATTGATGTGACAAGTCAAAGGTTATAGAAGACTTTGACACATGTGAGTGATGTGACAAGTCAAAAGGTTCTAGAACTTGCATGGAAAAGAGGGGATTCCTTGGAGGAATAAAAAGTGAATTTAAAATTCACACGGGGAAGAGAGGAGTCTTGGATGAATAAAAAAGAATTAAAAATTTCTTGGGGGATGGGGAGAGTTGACCAAAGTACTGATTAGGCTTAACTAATCAGTAATTAGAAGATAATTAGTGGTTAATAAGGATTAAAATCCAACTTGCAAAAGTTGGAGGATGTGACACATCCTAATCAAGGATTAGGCATGTGCACATCCCTAATGAAGAGATTAGGAGGTGGATTAGGATTAAGTGAAAGTGATGTGACATGTGAGGAATTAAATAAATGTCATATTTATTTAATTCATTTGATGAAAGGAGGATTAAAGAGATAAGGTATTTAATTATTAACTAAATACTTTAGGGATTTGGAAGAATTAAGGGTATTAATTAGATAATAGTGATATTACCTAATTAATGCAATCAATAGGATGTTTAGACGAAAAGGGATAAATTTGGACCAATGTAAGTGTCCAAATTTAAGTGTCTACAATCACCATATTGGACTCTCATTTGAAATAATTCCTAGTTTAATTAGCATTGGCGACAACAATTCATAGATCACAAGGATTGACTTTGGACATAATTGCATTCTATCCACACAAAATATGAAAACACAAATTAGTTTGTATAGCTTTCTCATGTTTAAGGATCATAGAGTCTTTGTACTTGTTATATATAGTTACATCATAAAATTTATTTATCTAAAATAATTGATAACAAATGTTTCATTTATAAAATAAGATAAATCAAAACTTATAAACTAAATATCACTCTTTAGACTTGTCCTCATCTATGTTAATTATATCTCTCAATACTTGTGGCCTAGAAGCACATGTGAAAGATGATGGGATATAGAACTATTACTTTAATTAAGGCTATTTCCTTAATTATGATGATACTTTCATAAAAAATTTAGGCATTCCAAAAGACTCTATGTTTAATTATAAAGCATTATAATTAATTACTGATAAGGTGATAGATATTGCACATGTATGTGATTATTATTGAAATATGATGAAATGTTATGATAAATTATGTTAATTATAATGACTAAGTGTCTTATGTAGAAACTAATCTGCTATGCAACAAGAAGGAATCATTAAACAAAAATCAATGTATTGTTGCTGACTTGCAACCATAAGAGTTGGTGATCTGTAGTTGAGGGATTGTGAACTTGTAGTGAAAGGGAGTGACACTTGTATCCGAGTCAATTGTAAATATTTTGAACATTTAAGACTTTTTACACTAATGGGGGACTTCGCCACAAGGTCGCAAACTCTTCTACACATGACCAAAACCTCAACCATTTGCCTATGCATGCTTGAGAAATCAGTTTCCTTACCTTCGACAATATAATCAAATTAGGACTATATCTGTATTGCAGAATAATCCTCTTCCCACTTTCAAGGAATGAGTCAACAAGTACTATCTAGGAGTCCTAGTTATTTAGAATTAATTATAAATTGTAAAACTACAGATTGAATCAACCGTAATTTTTCCTTTATCAATTATATTTTCTCTTTTGAATAGCAAGCAAGTACAAATATTTTATCTAAATTGTTGAATCAAAATGAGCATGAAGAATTGAGTAGATAATTATCCTGTAAGTTAAGAGAGTGTTGACACCCAAGCAAGGACCCACTTGAGGTATGTTACTACTCTGTTGTTGAAATTAGTAATTAGTATTTTCTCATTCTACATTTGATTGTTCATTGTTAAAAGTGATTACTCATAGATATAATTGATTAACATTCATTAATCTATAGATATAATAATCATCTGTAGCATTAACTTGTAGCAAAAATTTGTTATTTAGTGAATGTAGATTCTATATGTTTCCTTAAAATAGGTTCCCTTTCAGTTTAGTAAACTTATTACTATAGTCAAACTTCATAGGAACACTTAGAACTTTTCAGTCATAAATACAATACCATCATCATCTCAAGAAACATGTCCTTGCTTCACATATAAATGTTATTGCTAATGATTTCTTGATAAAGGATTACCCAATTCATTGGGTAGAAGTGCATGAATTAGATGCCCACATCATTAGGTAATAAGGGAGAGCATACATTTTTTTTCGTGATGGTGCCAAGCTATGAGAGTTTATGGGGTTTTAAAAGTTATCTTTTTGCTTTCCTAGGCATGATAGTGTAGACACCTAAAAATGACTAATACATTTTCATTGTATCATTTTATCATTGGGTGTTGGCAAGAAGTTGAGTCCACGTTTTGGCCATTTAGTGGAAGTGTTTTCCCTAATTTTTAGAATTTGACACATTTGACCTTAAAATTTGAAGCACTTAGAGATAAAATCTTGGAAAAAGTCACTAATCATAAAATGTAGTACTCAGAGTCTAGTTTCCAAATATGTAATTTATTTCAATACCTAGATGATACAAATTGATTTTCAATAGGCATTTCTAAAAACCATTGTTTAAAAGTCACTTTTTTTTTACCATACCATGCATGTGTACGCCATCCATATTTTGACCTAAATAATCATATTTTTCTATATCCTTTTGGGAAAAGATTTGTAACTCATTGAAGCACGCTTTCCATATTTTTTTGTAATTTTTATTGGCCATATTTGGTGTTTTGAAAAATCGTCGTGTATGCCATGATGACAAATTAAAGAATTGTTGAAGTACACTTTCGTACAATTTTTTTTTCAAAAAAATGTTAATAAAAAGTTATTAAAATACTAAAAAACCATGATAATTCAAGTTTATGGACATGTTTCATCAGAAATTAATTAAAAAATAGAAAAAAAAATCCAATTGTAATTTTTTTTATATATTTAGAATCTACATTGTCTCATCTATAATGGGTTTTAATTTCGTAAATTTTTTTTGAAAAAAAAGTCTTTAGACATATGCCCAAAGTCACTATTTTCTTGTGACATTGCCAGGACCTTCAATTTGCAGGTCAAATTAGGTCCAAAGCTTAGGTTTGGGTCCCCAAGCCTTTCCCAAACTGAAAAAACAAAGCAAAACCCAATTAAAATTAAATTAATAAATGGATCCCGTTTTGAAAAATAGGATCCCATTTCATAATTTATTTTTTTAATGAATTTAAGAAATGGGATCCTGTTTCAAAACAAGATCCCATTTTTAAAAAAGTGGGATTCCATTTTGAAATGGGATCCCGTTTCTTAAAATCATATATATATATATATATTTATGTTTTTATGAAACATGATCCTGCTTTTTAAAATATGGGATCCCATTTTGAAACGAGATGATGTTTCTTAAATTCATAAAAAAAATATTTTTTATGAAACAAGATCCCGTTTTTTAAAAAGCGGGATTAGATCTCGTTTTTGGCTTGGGGTCCTGAACCTAAAAATTCTTGTCTCATATAGTATATACTATGCATCTATCTAGTTATTCAGCAACTATCAGGTTGATGAAATCTAGAAAAAGATCAGGAGGTTCCTATGGTCTGATGGGAAAGGGAAGAAAAAGAAGCATGCTGTAAGGTGGGACTGGTGCTGCCTAAGCAAGACTGATGGCAGGCTGGGGTTGAAAGGCCTAAGGTTGCAAGGAATTGCGTTGGCATCCAAGTGGATCTCAAGGGCTCTGGAGGGAGATGAGCCTTGGAAAATATTGATTAGGAGCAACATTGAAAGGGGAGTTCCAAAACATGCCAAGACATGGAAGGGGCTCCCTCTAAGTGACCTCATCTATTGCAGACACCCAATTGTCCCTGCGAGGTCTATGGTCTTTAAGAGCCTTTAGAAGGCCTGGGAGTTTATAGGACATATTCACAATTCCCAAGCCTTCTCGAATAATATTGTGTTTGCACAAAGGTCAGTCTGGTGGAATCTCTATCACAATGGTAAGCCCTTAGCATTAAAACAGGGTTGCTTGGCCAAAATAAAGGAATTAAATATATTGCTAATATCTTGGACCAAGAAGGATTGAAAGATTGGAATCTACTCAGTAATGAATACGAGCTACCTAACTCCAATTGGAGGACATACTCTGTCATTAGGGAGGCCTGTAAGGAGATTCCAAAAAACACAAACCATGAGGTTGATTTTGATCAATATAAGGACTTCAGGTTGATTGATGGCTCTAAGATCACCAGGCTGAGTGTGAACAAAGTGTACAACATCCTCACTAGTCAAGTTGAAATCTACAACCACTTAAGCAAAACATGGGAAGCAAATCTGAATCATCAAGAATGGGAAAAAGTGTTCAAAAATACTTGGGCAAGGGTGCTCGAGCCAAAGAAGGCCTATTTTAGTTGGCTCCTACTGCTACAAAGGCTTCCAATAAAATATAAGGTAGAAGACATCAAGATCTGCAGCTTATGCAGAGTGCTAGAGTCCATAAAACACATCTTTGACTGTGTGTTCACAAGGGAAGTATGGAATCTTTTTTGCCACAAACAATGCATATGGGATAAAATGAATAATTTAAGAATTGATAGAATTATTTTGATATTTTCTAATACTATTGGAAAAAGTCTAATGTTGTTCTGGATTATTGTTTCAACTGAAATCCTTTGGTTCATTTGGAAAAAGAGGAATAAGGAAAAATTCAGCAGGGTCAAGCATGCACTTACCGAGTTTTGTAAAAGGCTCACACTTTCTAATATTTTTGTGCAGGTGGCTGTCATGATCAAGGTGTCCAAGGAAAAATTCTTGAAGCTCATTGAAGATGATATTATTCCAGTTAGTATACAGGAGGTCAACTTTGCACGTGATTGGCAATACACCACAGAGGTATTTCTCAAAGCTCTTGAGTTGTTCCAGAAAGAATACAATTACAGGGTAAGTAAATATGGTCATGGGGAGGATCCCCCCCACTGCTCAACATTGAAGAATTCTCCCGAGAAGATTTTGCTGGAATTGTTTTTCTTTGTGATATGTATCTCTTTGTAAAAACTAATATGTAAAACAAGGGGTTGTAGTTGTTATATTTTTGTTGTTCAAAGATGTAAAGGGGCTTGGGTAGATTGTTAGTTTGGTTTCTTTTTGAAAATTATGTGCATATCACTACTATAAAACTCTCCATTGTGTTGTATGCTATTGTTCTTACAATAATTAATACAAAAAAAAAGCGGGATCCCATTTTTTGCAAGCCGATTTCATTTTTTTGCCTAAGGAAAAAACTTCACATTTCATGGACTCATCTTTGTGCTTTTACCCCATTATCCTCATCATTTTTCTATCTATATTAAATTTAATTAAGTAAATATTTCTCTTATTTTTATCCATAATAATTAAATATTTTTTAATTATTTAATTATCTTAATATTTTTATCATATCTATATTAATAAAATATTTTTTAATTATTTAATTAATTTATCATTTATAATTTTCCCTCCAACATTAATTAAAATCAAATTCAATTTATCTTTGGTCCTCTATTATTAAATAATTTTCAAAAATTATTTAATTAGCTAACTCCTTTTTTAAATAAATTAAAAATAATTTATTTAAATTAAATATTTTCTTCTACAATAATATTATATTTATTTATTTTGTAACTATCATTTTGAATTCTTTTAACTTTCCCTCCTTCACAAAATTTAAATTATAGGTTGTACCCTATCTTGAATTTTTTTATCCATTGATCTTTCTAATTAATCTCCACAATTGAGAAAATATCAAGTGAAGCATATAAATACAAGGCTTTGACTCATTCATATCTCTTAGCTAGCTTACATTATGATCAAGCTATCACTATCAAGCATTATCAAGCAATAAAGTTATCATTTATCAATTATCAAGCATTAGGTATCATTTATCTTTAAGCATTTTATCTTTTTACCATTATCATATATTTTTTGTTCTTTCATGGTTATTGCTACTTTGTAGAGCAACCCATAATGAAGCAAATCAAGTTCTTTGCTATGATGACTTTGTTATTCATTTCTGAGCCAAGATTTAGAGCTTCATCGAGTGATTGTTGAAGTGTGAATTTGTAGTTCCATTGCATTGTTACTATTTGTGATTCACATTTTCATCATCTATATTTTTACATACCTGATGGGACCCATGTCCTTGAGTTTAACAAGAAATTTCACAAGAAGTGTATTTATTTGAAGTTGTGGTCAAATTTGCACATTCAAAATGATTTATAACACATTTTTTCCAACTTACACTGCATTTGGGTTGACATAGGTTGCATCTGGTATATATAACATATTTGAGTACATTTGAAGAGAGTTTTATTTTGTTGACAGGGAAGATCTATCCTTTTGGTCAATCTTGCAATGTATTTGAGCCAACACACGACACATTTGGTATATATACATATTTATTTTTTGTATTTTTATCAAAACTGCACATTTGATGAACTTTGCAACGTATTATGTGAATCTTGTTGTGCATCTAGTAAACTTTGCAACATATTTGGCACATTTTGGTGCGCATCGGACATATTTTGTGTCACTTTTGGCATCTTTTGTTGAGCTCTTGGTCAAATTTGTTGTACATTTGAGATATTTCAGAACTCTTTTGGCACATTTTGCATCACATCTGAAGCATTTTGTTGCACTTTTGGGCTCTATCACTACACATCTAATCAACATTTAGGGCTAAATTAAAAGTTGATTTTGGTTCATTCAAATTTGAATTTTTTTCAATTCTTAATAGCTAACCTCATTTTTGACCTAAACCTAACCCTAGATCTAAGACCTTCTTGTTATTTTGGTTTCTTTTGTTGTTTCTCTTTGTGTGCAAAAGTTGGATCCTTAAAAAATTCAAGGGTCGCAAAAAGTGGATTTGGAGATCTTCATCAAATCATTATCTCAAATCTAGCATTGGAATCTAATTTCATTCATTCTAATCACCCTATCTCTTTTAATTTTCAAAGTGCTCAATTGTTTCGTTATTTTCTATGATTGACATGTCATTTTCACATTGAAATTGGGCTTAAAATCAATCTTTCACATTTGGATGTAGGATTTAAAATAAACATGCATCTTTTAATCCCCAAGATCTACTTATGTATATGCTCTCTTCTCATTTCCAATGGTGATATTGAGGATATAAATAAGTAATATTGTTTTTCTTTTAGGTGGTCTACCTAGAGAAGTGATCACTCTAGGGGATGACCTCGACTTTCATATTCTGATGGATTATAAAGAGTGGGGGTGTATCAAAATACATGCCTCTTGGAAGTGGAATGTTGCCAATCTTGGCTAAGCCTCTAAGAACTTTATACCTTAGAGAAGTGAAGATGGAGAGTGGGTTACCCTTTCATCTTGACTATTTGGCATTATTCTCTTTCATCTACAGATTAGGTGTCACGTACCTTTGTGGTATATAGAGGATACCCATAGTTGATTTAGTAGAGCCTAGTTGAAATTTTTTGACCATCTTTTCTTGTGTCTACAAGGATTTATAAACCCAATTGAGTAGGATTTTTCATGTGTCTTGTTGGTTTCTTGTTACACTGTAACCAGGTTTGTCTCCTAATCTACCTATGGGATTGCCAATCCCAATCAAGGGCAGCTTGAAGGACCTGGACCAACTGACGAGGACTTTAAGAAACCTCCTACACTTTGGGCTCTGCAAGACCCGAGAGGGTGATCCCTTAATGTGTTTACAACCTCTGCACCTTTATTATAAACAACATTGGCAATAGCAGATGATCTCACTTAATATCTCAACAAAATAGGATAATATTGAAATAAATTGGCTGTTTATCAGTAAAATCAACTATTTGGAGCATGAGATAACTACAACACAAGGTAGTATAAGATGGTCATTGATTTACAATTTGCAGCAAGCTCTAGGCAAACACAAGCAAACACTGAATCATATGGGTGATTACAACTTAGACCAGTGCCATATATCTATCAGGCATGAGTCAAATTTATAAGCATCTAAAGGCATATAATAGATTTAACACATAACACATGAGATCTTTGACAACATTACCTTGTAATCTCATCAATATGTATTCTAGCTCAATACTACTTACCAAATCCTCATACAGTACATATCCGTTTATAATCCCATTCAAACATTTTAATTAATTATTTGAATCAAATCCAAAACAAGGATTATACACACCACAATAGCGAGATGGATAAAACAACCCTTGGTTATTCTATTCAAGGTTCAGATATGCAAGTACAATGGAGAGACATGAGCTAGAATTTTTCATTTTAAATCAAATGCTAGTATTGTTATACAATATTAAACCTCCATGAACTCAAGACCTATTATAGACTGACTCAAAACCTAAGTTGTACTTCTTCTTGAAAACCGTCAGACTTTACAAATTGCTCTGCAACTTCACCTAGACTCAATTTTTTTTGTCTAACTTGCTCCCCCGCACCTCTGGCCTTGAAATCATTCTTATAGAGAATGAAGGAGCAAACAAGCATCGAGCCAAAGAGTACACATTTCATTAGCCAATTGGTACACCTGGAAAAGAGTTGATGCAGCAATAAAGATCAACAGAAACCTACGCCAAGATTGCCATTAAAGCAGAATTGGAAACCACTGCAACCACAACATCAAACCTATTAATTAAATTATGCTAGTAACCATCCTTCCCACCATTAAAAATCACCCGCTCGCCTGCACAAATGGCTCCAACCATACTTTGACCCTGACTTTAAATTCTAGTCGTTGATTCTTCAGTTGAATCGAATTATCGAACGACCATCTTCAAAACTAGTTGACACAATCGCCAGCGTGGCAGACAAGGGCCCATCACACCATAAGCTATGAAGGAAATCCACGTGGTGGTCGCCTGCGATATCGCAATCCTGCAACTTTTGATCGTGCGATGGTGGGCAACCGTTGATCTTGAACATCGGTGATCTCGTCCCTTCAACACAGTCGGTAGCCCTATCGTTAACCCTCGAGCAACTTTTCCATCAAGATTAAAAAATATCCGTCAATTTGCAACACATGCATCCCGTAAATGCTTTAGTAACCCACCCTTTTACTCCTTCGGCTCCATCAGATGGGACACGTGACAGTCGCCTGCGATATCGCCATCTTGCAGTTTTGGATCACGGGATGGCGGGGAACGAATAGGATGCAGCCAGACTTAGCTTTTAGTCACCACCGTAGATCATCTTTGACTTGACTAGTTGCCCTAATTTCTCCACTTTTGCTCATTTTTAATGAATTTCCCCGACCTTGTCAAATATTTCATTTTAAATGTTTTTCCTAAAGCAATGAAACATTTAAAATACATCGCTCAAAATTTCCACGGGCCCCACCCTGTACACGTGGCAAAATCTTGCTGCTTCGTGATAGATAAAAAGTGAGCACCTTTCGATTGCGAAATAGCGAGCAAGCTGTTTGATCAAAGGGCAGTTGATCAATGGTCACGCGAACCTCATCCCCCAGAGGGGACACGTGGTTCCTGCTCACGATACTGCGATCCTTCAATTCCTGATCACGGGATGGCAGGCAACCATTGATATCCGAAGGCAAATGATCGACGATAGCACGAACACCATACTTCTGCAAAATATAACCTTTATTAATAGGACAAGGGGGCATTACTAGGCCGACGGGACAACAATGACATAAGTTGTTTTTTTTTTAAACAACGAAGCACAGGGTCCGCCTAGACTTAGGGAAAAATAAAGCCTGCGGAGGCTGCAAAAATTAAAACCAAAGGGACCAAAGCCTAGACGAGATAATGGGGCACAAGTTGTTTTAAGACCCTTCAAAAAGGTAACGTCCAAATAGAACCTCAACCAGAGCGGAAAACAAACACTAGAGTTTTACATGGAAATAAGGCTAAAACCCCAACCCTAGGAAATTTTGACACCATGAAAGACCAGTGATATAAGTTAGGACCTGAGTGAAACATAAGGAGCAAAATTTGAAGCTCCAACATGTCTTTCCTGTTTGAATATTTAAAAACACCTTCCCCACTTGAAACCAAAAGGGGACATAAAATCTAAATTGAGCCATAAGAAATTGGATTTTGCATTATATCTTTGTATGATTTTAATATTTGAACAAATTGGAAAAAACTAAAAAACATAAAAATAAAAACATTCCAAAAAAATATAAAATTGAAGGAAAAACAAGAAAATATATTGTCTTTATCTCCTTAGATTTAAATTTGTTAATGTGCTTGATGCATCTTTATATGTTGAAAAGGTCAGTAATTATTTTTGGGATATCTTGTTAAAATTAAGAGTTCAAAACAAAAAACACATTGCTTAAAACCATTTTTGGGAATCATAACAATGCTTTTAACATATCTTAAAATAAAAAATCTTACAATATTACATTGCCTTGTCCTTGATAAGATTTGGAGGAGAATAATTTTTCCTAGCTTGTCATATCATTATCAATGTTTATCAAAGTTCAAATTGGATCTCCTATCTTTTATCTCTAACTTTCATTTTTTCTTGGAAGTTAGCCTTCTTTAGGTGACGTGTTAAGTTGATTCATTTCATTTGTGGATATACCATCTTGAGAGCTTTAAGGCTA
>VDFB02078891.1:0-43788 GCA_007258455.2 Sequoia sempervirens | reverse complement strand
AACAAAGGATGTACAGTCATCTTTCTTAAGAATTAAGGCAATATCCATCCTGATCTTCCAAATTCCTCCACAAGACTGCATATGTACTTTCCCATAAATCTCCAACAAGCTTGATGGAAGAAAGTCAAGAAACCATTGGGTCTCAAGGCTTTATTCAGGTGCAGTAATTCAAATAAAGCCACTTTGACCTCTTCCTCCTTAATTTTGGAGATCATCTTCTCATTATCAACATCTTTAATGATTTTCTGGATAGACTCTAGAATTTCAATTCACAAAGGATCCACCTTATTTTTTCCAAATAGGAGACCCCTAAAGAAATAGACACCCTCATCTTGGATCTCTCAAGTATTAGTTAGAATTGTTTCATCCTTACCTATAATCTATGAGATCCAATTTTTCCCTATCTTGATTCTAGTTGATTTGTGAATAAAATGGTATTCAAATCACCTTTTTTAAACCAAGTTTCTTTGAACTTGGATTTCCAGTAACATTCTTCCCTTTACCAATCTTATGAAATTCTTCTGATTAATCAAAAAGCGCATCCTGAACACTCGATTTAATGACGTGATCTTTACCGGATTGTTTCACTCGATCCTGAATATTCCAACTTGATCCTTTGTTATTCCGATCTACTGATCCATTCGGTTGACTTGTTCTCCCACAATTTCTTTAGGAAATCCAGAATGTCCTCACTATGGGGTGTGATGAGGTATAAATGACCTCATAATTATAATAAGCTAAAAACCCTTTTTTGTTCTTACCAATCACTTTAGCTCTACCAATTGTTTATTTTTAGGATTAATAATTGCTTACTTTTTGTAAAAAGATGTATAAATCTTTATTTCCTAAATTGATTGAAATTAGTTGACTAACACTGATATAATGGTATAGCTTTTAGTCATTTTACAAGACATTATGCACAACAAAGCAGACTTCAAACATTTGAAGATAGAGAGCCAAAAGTCTAGGCACCAAAAATTCAGGCGTGCATAGTGGAACAAGTCCTTTTAATGCTTTATGTTTAATTTTTGTTTAAAAACTTTACAGCTCCACTCTGAGCCTTTAATATGTTTTATGTTATGGACCTCAATCAGTTGGTTAGTTGAAATTTTGTTAAAAGACTTTTTCAATGGTGATCTTCCACCATCTAAAATTTTGGATTTTGTTAGCAGTTTAGCATATATATGTTACTGCTAAAAATAATGATACGACGATACTATTATGATGTTATGATGAACATTGTTCAGCTATGTCTTATGTGTTATACTTTTATAATATGAATAAATAAATATTTCCAATCCTATTTTGAGTCAATTATATGAGTAATGGAAGTATGATGGATGGATTCATTTTGAAGATGCGAAAGTACATGTGATTTGAGTTAAGCGTAGGAAGGTCTGAGATCTAACCACTCGAGGGATCTCATATAGTAGATAGATAAGTAGTTTTATTTCAATACTATTACTTTTATTTTGTACATGATAAATTTGGATGAATGTTATTTGTATGTCAAGCTCTATCAATTGTTCCTGCGGGTCATAATTTTAAATTTGCAGTCTTAAAGTTATGTTTATTTGAAAATTTTGGAGCACCCACTTTTGTTGTTAGATACAAATTGTCAAGTTTACTTTCTGTCAACAATTAGTCATTATCCATTAATTTTTTTCATTTAAATTTTATAGTTTTACTACAAGTGATTCTTCTTAGGTAATTTATATGCTTTCTAGTTTAATCATCTCATGCTAACTAGTTTAAACAACTTCATGCTTTCTAGTTTAATTACTTTCTAGTTAATTTTTTGTTTATAACCATTTCAATAATTCAAAAAATTTGAGAGATAGCCAAGATGTCTCCTATTGCATACAACCTTCGAACACTACTCGGTTGATATAATTGATACATTTTCAACTAAAGCGATAGGACCTCACGACAGTCTGTCATTTTTTAGCGTTGTTGTCAGGGACCCTTCCTTTTCTAGTGTTAGTAGGAGATTGCTTGAATACCTCTTTTAGAAAAAAAAATAGTTTCCAAGCTTCTTTTTTATGCATGGTCAAAAAATGAGGTCCGCACAGAAGATTCATACCAAAATCCCCCCCAAAAGATGTTCCAACCACAAGTAGGGAGGTAGAAGTCTCAACTAAAGAACTTATTGAAGAATTGATTGAGCAAGATCAACCTGAGACCTCCCAATATACTCCAGAAATTTACCCATTAGAACAAACATTTATAGAGGAAAGCATTCCTTTGCAGACCCCAAAACCTTAGCCATTGGACCAAAATTTTGAAGAGGAACATATTCCTTTCAACGCCATGGGTGACCATAGAAATGGCACTAGCCCAACAGGGGGAGCGCGAACATTTACTTATCCTATTGCTATCAATCAAGATGATGATACACCTATGAAAAACATTTCACCAGCCTTCTTATCAACTTTCAAAGGTTTATCCTTTGAAGACCCTGACTAGTTCCTATTTGAGTTTAAAGTTGTGTTAGACCTATGACTAGAAAAATGACAACCAAAAATTGACCTCCACTCTAAAGGATGTTGCAATGCATTGGTTCATGGGATTAGCTTCAAGGTCGATAACTTCTTGGGATGATATGGAGTCTGCCTTTTTGGATAAATACTAGAGTTACTATAGAGTCAATGATAGGAAAGAGGAGTTGTTCAAACTAAGGAAAACCGAAGATGAAAGCCTAGAAGATTACCTGGATAGGTTCATCTTCTTATCTAAACAATGTGGCAGAGAAGCCATAAGTCTGGAAATTCTGAAGACCATATTTCTCAAGGGACTTGATGAAGATGCTAGAAGTCTAGATTTAATGGGAAAAGGAGATGTGTCCCAACTTGGACTTGATGATATCACTAAGTTATTCTAGAATTTCTCTCGTACTCAAGGAGGTATTCATAAATCTACTCTTTTCAGAGGTTCCAATTAAATAGGTAAATTATGTGAGGAGATAGCAAATCTTAAAATTGACATTCTCATTCAACTAAACACCATGTTGGATGGAATATAGGCCAAAACATGTAATCTTGAGACCTTATAGATCTATTGTCCTAAGTGTTGAAACAAACATCTATTAAGAGAATGTCCCTTGGAAAAAATTGACATTTTCCAAGTCTGTGAGAAGAGTCATGCCATTGATTAATGTGAGCTCCTAAATGCAATCAAAAATTCCAAGAAGAGGACCATCTCAGGTTGAGGAGGAGGTCAAATTTGTAAATCAAATACCTGGAGGGAATTTCTCTTACAGCCATAATTCAAATCCCTCCTAGTAGCCCCCAAACAATTGGAATAATAATCAATGGGTGGCACCTTGGCCTCAAGCACCACCTAACTGGGGAGCTTACCCTTGGGGACCACCTGAATGGGAAAATCAATCTTGGGGAAACCCCCAATGGCCAAACTAGACTCAACAATAATGGTATCCTCAAAATCCTGCTCCTTAATGGAATCAACCTCAAAATCAGTTTTACACTGGGCTTAGGAGGATGCCTAATCCACAGTAGAACCTTTTACTAGCCCCTCAAAACCCTCAACAAAATGAGCAGGTCAACCAACCATAACTCCCAGCACAACTTGCCCCTAATCCAAAGAATAATCGACAAAATACCCTAGTATATTCTATGGAACAGGAAAATGTGACTAGACTTAATGCTATCCATTGTGGAAATTTGCAGTTAAGGTCAGGAAAAACACTCCAACAACCTACTATAGTTGAGATCCTAGACGAGCCGATTAAAGAATCTGTTGAAATAGCTAAGACATCTTCCACACCTTTAGAACAAAACCCAGTGAATAATCAAGACAAGACCCTTCCACAATCCTCATCTGGAACTTCTAAGTTACCTCAAGAAGAGGGTGGTCAGTGTCCAACATATCTTTTAAAGGACTCCACTTTGAAAGAGAAAATTCAAGCACCTTTTTTAGAGCATCTCAAACCAACCACCTTGAATAACTCTTTGGAAATGACCTTATCCACTGAAATGGCACTGATACAAGAGATTAAATAAATTCAAATCAAGGTTTCTTTGTTACAAGCGATTAAAGAGATCCCTGAACTAAACCAACTAATCAAATAGTTGTGCATCAAAATACTAGGAAGGAAACCAAAATAGATTAACACGGTTCACATAAACAAATATCTAGCTGAATTTTTGGATGGAAAGAATGTAGCTCCAAAATATGATGACCCAGGCAGTCCACTTATAACAGTGACAATCAACAAGGTAGCAATACCTAATGCACTTG
This sequence comes from Sequoia sempervirens, assembly GCA_007258455.2. Lineage (NCBI taxonomy): Eukaryota > Viridiplantae > Streptophyta > Pinopsida > Cupressales > Cupressaceae > Sequoia > Sequoia sempervirens. Next base: position 39,531 of record VDFB02078891.1, on the reverse strand, counting down.
TAGACCTAGGAGCAGCCATTAATGTAATGACAGTCAATGTTATGGAAAAGTTGGGACTCATTGATTTATGCCCCATAACTATAGTATTGTAGATGGAAAATTAATCCATCACTATTCCAAAAAGTGTCATAGAAAATGTTCTTGTTAAGGTTGACGGTTGGAAATATCCAATAGACTTTCAAATAATCCAATCCCTCACACCAAAGGATAGTTATCCTATAATCCTAGGAAGACCATAGCTAGCTACAATTATGGAAAAGATTGATTGTAGAGAGGGAGGAATGACCATTTCACATGGTCCCAATAGAAAACATTTATTCTTGTATCCCCTCGATAAACCTACTGAACATAACAAAGTTTGGGTTGATGAACCAGATGGTCCCAATGAATAAGAGAATCTATGGTGTAGGAGCACCTTGGTCACAAAGTGCCTTCAAATGGAAAAATTATAAAAAATTGAAATCTCAAATGTAAAATCATGTAAAAGGTCATGTAAAGACCTATTTCTATGTATTTGAGTGTCTAATAGGTCACTAGGTGGATGGAAAAAGCAAAATGTGAAAAATGCTAAAAGTTGTCCAAAAAAAGTTGTAAAATTGCAAAAGGTGGAAGGTGAAAGGTCAAGGACGTTGGGAAGTAGTTAGAAGTAGTTAGAAGGTGAGGATTCTTGTTGGTATTCCTTTAAAAATTCTTTTGTAACCATTTTTTAGGCATGGGTGATTAGAGTTAAAAGTTGGAATGAATGAAAACACCATTTTATGCATATTTTTTTTCAGAATTTCACTGTTTCCAGCCATTGTACAAATCAATATGGGCTCAAAAGTTTGGATAAATGTTTGTAAGTGAAATTTCCTTCAATAACCTTCAATTCAATGGTTTTTTCATGAATTTTGGTGAGGAATTGAGTAAGATATTGCTAATTTCCTAAAAACTGTCAAAACCTTGTCCTAGGGTAAACAGTGACTCAATATTTTGTGTTTCTCTTGTTTTATCAATTGAAATATACTAGAATTTGGTGGAGATACCTCTTGTTATGTGTAATTTCATATTTCCAAGGTTTTATTTCAAAGGAATAAGGTTATGATGGGGAAAAGTTAAAGTTTGTGACTGAATTTTTGTGCACAGTCAAGAAACAGGGGCAACCAAGAGAGTTTTGACATAGGGTTTATCAAAATATGCATAGTAAAGGAATTTTTGTGGATGAAAAATCATGATATGTACTAACTTAACATGTTCCAAGTGATGGTTAAGAATAATTGATTGTGGAGAAAGTAATTCCAATAAACCCTCATGTCACCAATGCCTAATTAGGCCCAGTACAGTATAAAAATAGCAAGTTTGAACTTTATTTCCCAAAGTAACATGCAATAAAAATTGGATATGTTTTAAAATATTCAAATGGGTTCCTAAAAACTATTTTACATAAATAAGATAAGGTTTTTGTGAATAGATGCTTTTGACAGTATGTTGAGGTGTGTTACAAGGATTAGAGTGGTCATTAAAGGTTTGTTCATCAAAGTAAAGAATCTATGATCATGGGGTGTAAAATGTGTTTGAGCATGTTATTTAAAGCCTACTCAAGTTTTTCCAAGAATTTTGAATTAGGTGTTTGTACTTTGGAAAGAAAATTTCATAGTTGAGACTTGTAAATGACATTATGTACAATGAGGATAGTCATAATGGATTGACAAAATTTGAAGGGGCAGACTTTGTGCTTGTAGTTTGGGGTTGAATTAAGGGTGTTTAAGGTATTTTGAAGGTCTCTAAATGGATTTGGAACTATGGTTGTAATTTGGAATTTTTGAGTTAAGTTGTGTAAAGGGAAAGAGTGAATGGGAAATGAGTAAACAAACAAACAATGTTTTGAATTTTGTCATAAGAGAATGAGATAGGTGGTTTTCTTCCTTTGTTTTGCATCAATATAGCCTCACTTGCTATGGTAGTTATTAAACAACATGGTGAAGATTTGGAAGATGAACTAGAAAACAATATGGAAAAATCTTACCGTAGACTCAAGTGATGAAGAAATGTTAGACATGTAGAAGAGATTCTAGGGCAGCCAATCAATGTTGATCACACTGAATTTGATTATACCAACTTCATGGGGTTTCCTTTCCCCCTGGCTAATATCATTCCAAAAATGGATCACTCCTTTGAAGATATTGCCAAACTCCATAGAACCATACCACATAGCCATCCTCTCAACTCTTTGACTAGAGAAGTTTATAATGTCACCTCCAACCATCCAGGGGTCAAAACCATCATGTTATTACTAGGAAAAACTTTGAATATCAACAGTTGGTTGACAGAGCCAAAAGAGCACAATTTTTTTGATGTTTTGTTAAATAGATCTAAAGATTTTGCTTGGGATTATACAGACATAAGAGGAATACACCCAAGTGTTTGTACCCATCACATCTATAATGAGGATGTTAGACCTATTCGTCAACCACAATGAAGACTCAATCCTACCTTGAAATACATTGTTAAAACATAAATTGAGAAAATCCTGCAAGTAGAATTCATCTATCCCATTTCTGATAGCAAATGGGTTTCACCTCTAGTTGTGGTCCCAAAGAAAAATGGGAAGTGGAGAGTGTGTGTTGACTATAGGGAACTCAACAAAGCTACCCATAGAGATTACTTCCCTCTACTATTTGTAGACCAAGTCTTGGATAATTTGGCTGGGAGGAAATATTTCTCATCCCTAGACAAATTTAGTGGATATAACCAAATACAAGTAGTCGCGGAAGACTAGGACAAAACAACTTTTACTTTCCTTTGGGGAACATTTGCATATCTTGTCCTTCCTTTTAGGCTATGCAACACTCCTGCAACATTTTAGAGAGCTATCTTGGTAATATTCGATGAGCTAGTGAATGATTGTAGAAGTCTACATGGACGAATTCACTATATATGGGTCAAATTTTGATGAAGGCCTTCGAAATTTGGAAGAAGTACTAAAGCAATGTGAGGACCATTGGCTATCTCCAAGTCACAAAAAATGCCTCATAATGGTAGAACAAGGGATAGTGTTGCGACACCACATTTTAGTTGAAGGGATAAAAGTGGATCCTAATAAAATCAAGGTAATACAAAAACTTGAGACTTTGAAAAACCAAATTGACATTAGAATTTTCTTAGGACATGTTGGATACTACTAGAGATTCATAGAAAATTTTAGCAAGATTGCAGCCCCTATGTTTTCCCTCCTCCAAAAGAATGTAGATTTTTTCTGGATAGAAAACTGTCAATCATCATTTCAGATCATTAAGGAGAAACTCATCTCTGCTCCTGTCCTATGTGGACCTAATTGGAACCTTTCGTTCCATATTTATGTAGACGCTTTTGATGATGCTATTGGAGCGGTTTTAGGTCAGGAAGATGGGAATGGGGGAAAGTATAATATCTATTTCATTAGCAAGAATTTGACTCCCATTTAATAGAATTACACCACTGTAGAGAAATATTTTTTAGTTGTAGTACATGCAATAACGAAATTTTGACATTACATCATAGGGTACAAAGTAACTGTGTTCATAGACCATTTAGCCATCAAGTACCTAATGAAAAAACCTATAATAAAAAGAAGAATAATTAGGTGGTTATTGCTTCTATAAGAATTCAATGTGAACATTATTGACAAATTTGGAAAGTTCAACATAGTTGCAGATTTCTTATCTCGGATCAAACAAGACAATGGAGATTGTGCTCCTATGCAAGATGAATTCCCAAATGAAAATCTATTTTCCATCTCCATTAAAACCCCTTGGTTTGCTGACATCTCCAACTACTTGGCCACTTCAGAGTTCCCACCAAATTTCACGTCAAAATAAAAGAATGCCCCATTCAAGAAAGCACCCGCTTAAAAAGCGCGATTAATGGAATACTATTTTGATGTGGTCCTCATATGGTTTTACGACATTTTATTAGGGAAGATGAAACATGTAGCATCCTTAGAGCTTGCTATGATGACCCCTCTAGAGGACATTATTCTACCAAGAGGACATCCCATAATATTTTGGGTGCAGGATATTATTGGCCCTCTATGCATAAAGATGTAAAGAAATATATTTTCCATTGTGATGAATGCCAAAGAGTAGGGAGACCCACTACATCCAATGAAATTCCTCTACAAACCCAGGTAGTCCTTGAACAATTTAAAAAGTGGGGTTTATATTTTATCGGTCCTATGGACCCCCTTCACAAGGGAAAGAGTACATTTTGGCTTGTACCAATTATCTGACCAACTAGGTAGAAGTTCAAGCTCTAAAATTTGCTAGAGAAGAACAGGTAGTTGATTTCTTGTATAACAAGATTTTCCTCATATTTGGAGCCCCTAGAACAATTTCTTTGGCGATCAAGCGGACCCCACTCTATGTCCAAAGTTTTGTTAGCCTTCACTTATCATTTCCAAGTAATCCATAAGAAGTCATCACCCTATCACCCTCAAGCAAATGGTCAAGTAGAAGTCACTAACAGGGAGCTTGAGAATATTCTAAAAAAAATAGTTTCATCAAGGAGAAAAGATTGGGCCAAAAAACTACTTGAAGTCGTTTGGGCTTATAACACAACTTGGAAATCAACCACTGGTTTTAGTCCATACAAGTTAGTTTTTGGGAAGAAACCTCTTCTACCCATTGAATTTGAACTTCAAACCCTAAGAACAACAATGGAGTTAGGCTTAGATCTCAAACGAGCCCAGGTTGAAAGAGTCCTACAGCTTAGTGAATTAGATGAACTTTGTTTAGATGTTGTCCACCAAATTGAGCTAGTTCAACACCAACAAAATTACTGGCACAATAAACATATAAAGGAAAGAGAGTTCTATAATGGGGATTGGGCACTGTTATTCGATTCCTGATATAAAGATCATCAAGGGAAAGTGAGGACTCATTGGTTGGGTCCATATGAAATTTTTAAAGTATTTTCAAATGGAGTAGTGCAACTCAAGCCCATTAATGGTGACACTCGAAACCCATTAGTCAATGAAAAATCACTCACGATCTACCATGTAAACCGCCAATCAGGGAGAAATTCTACAAGAATGGTAGAAATGTAAGAGTAGAAATACAATGCATTGACTCTATGGCTGGGCTAATGGAATGTTCGGGATTAATAGTCACCCAAGCTAAAAACTAAAAACTTTTGCATGTATGCATTTTGTAATTACTCTCAAGGAATTCTTTTGAGTTTTTCATCTTTTGGACTTGGCCAAATTCATTTATGTCTTGGTGGACTCTTATTCTAATTCAAATACACTTCCGCACATCTTGTTGCACACTGGAACTTGTTGGCTCGATTGTTGCATGTTCAAACTTGCATGCTCCTAATTAGTGGTATTTCCTATTTTTTGTACCGATGCATCTTTCCATGATGCTTCAAAAGTATAAAGTCCAAATTCCTTCATTCTGCTTCCTTCTTCTGGAAATGCTCCAAAAAATTTGTTGTTGCTTTTAGCTGCATCTTTTAGCTATGCTTCATAAATTTTGTTCCCACATTCCAACGACATCTCTCAACGATGCTCTGGAGATTTGTTCTCGCATTTTGGGGGCATCTTTCAATGATGCTCTCGAATTTTCTCTTTCACTCCGGTTGCATCTTCCAATGATGCTTCAAAATTTGCTACTTCACTTTTTTTGTTCTAGCCGCATCTCTCAGCTTGCTCTGAAATTTTTGTTCTTCATCCCAGCCACATCTTCCAATGATGCTCTGGAATTTTCTAAATTCCCTTCCTTTCCAAATGCTCTGATATTTCTAGCACCATACACATGCTCATCATTAAATTTTGCCATCACCTTTGAAATCCACGCCCTACAGTGCCATCTTTTATCATAATAAATCAAAATTATTATGGCTACTTTTCATCATAATAATTACAACATTAATTAACCACCCCATCTTCATTCATAATAAATTCATTACCACAGTCGCCATCTCATTCGATTATACTATTACGTCAACAAAGGCAAGCAATTTTTAAATCGATGATGGGATGTAAGGTATGTACAACTTTTACTTTAAGTAGGGAATTATTTTGAATATAAAAATAAATAAATTGGTACATTCCACCACCCCTTTCCAAACTTAGTAGATTGTGCAAATTTTACATTTTCTTGAGGTGAGACATTTTATGTGCTTTTTCCCATGCAAAGTAATGATGAAAGTACAATGAAGCCAAAATGCAACAATTAATTCATGTCAAAGTACGAGTGGTTGAAAATTTTGCATTTTCTTTAATATGTGTCATAGTTTCGTTTAACAATTTTTCACCTTTTGAATGCCATGGTATTCAACAGAAACTAAGCAAAATCAAAAGAAATTGATAGCATGGGAGGACCTAAGTGAAAATCAGAGTTGACTTCCATAGACAAGTTATTGGCAATAAGTAAAATTTCAGAACTGTTTTCAGAGGGTTGGGTGGCTGGAGTTTATGAAGAAGTTTGAAGGGCACAATGAGTAGCTAGTAAAAGAATTTGCAGATAATTTTTTAGATGGGCAGGCAATAGTGCATGGGAAGAAATTCAAGGTAATCCCTCGAGTCATTTCTCGTTTATCTGGTATTAGAAATGAGGGTGTAAATTTATCAAAAACTACAAATATTTCCTATCAGAAAAATGGTAGAGATTTTCAGTAGGGAAGGGGAATCGTAACCTTTATTAGTTGTAAATACCTGAGGGAAAAACAAAGGGTTTCAAAGAATGTCAATTCCAGAGCCATGAAGAACGATAGTTTCCTAGATAATCAAATATTTTGCATGTGAAGGGCAATGTGCCATAATAGTTGGTCCCCCCTTTCAATTATTGACTCATTTGCACCATGGCACCGAAAACCATGAATTCATAGTCAATATTCCTACTTTTCTTAGTGATTCTATTGTTAATATGATTGAAATTTTTAAAATTGGATCAGGTCCATTAAAACATCATGGCCTCATGCATTTAATTTGTAAATATCATTTCTTGAAGAAAGGAAGAACAAAACAAAAATGGCAAAAATTTCTTCAGAAGTTTGAGAACCCTATGCCCAAAAGACATTTAGAGGAAGGAGAGTCATCCAATCTGGTCGCTCAAAATTTGGAAGAACCTTCTTCTGAACCTCAAAATGTTGAAGAGGCTCTTGACAATGAGGCGTCGAAAAATCCAATAAAACCTTCAGACCCTTAGGAAAGATCGAGTCCACAAAATGTATTAGAGGCTCCAAAAAAAGAGAGGATATGGACCTAGAAAAGTTGGAAGATGAGAATGCCCGTCCCTATAAAAAGGGAAGGGGACCTAAAATAAAAGTGTACAGACCTTCCCCTTTGAGAAGAAGCAAGAGATTGTATTCTAAAATTACTTGTGTTGCGGCTTTTGATCAGCCGCATATCCCTAAAAAAAATGACAAAGTAAGAAGCCCCAAAAAATTGTAGCACAATCATGTGAAAAAGAGGCCCAACCATGTGTAAAAATAGCCTAGCAAGGTGAATCTAGAAAAGAAAATGTCTCACTAGAGACAAGACAAGAAGAAATAGGAGAACGACTACCTAAGTATGTACTTATTGAAGATGACCCTCTAGAATCATTTTCTCCTTTTCACCAACCAATGGATACACTAGAAGATGATATGGCCCACCTAAGTGAAAAATTGTCTGCTCCAGTTGCTAGTGATGCACAACTAGACCCACTAGAAGTACATGATCAAGAAAATGTGATTGATGATAATGCAAAAGTTTCTATTTCTCCTCTCTACTCTAATGTACAAATTGAAAGTTTTGATAACATAAAAACAAAATTAGATGAGTTGAAAACAGAAATTGTTCAGTTAAGATTTAGCCTACAGAAAAATGAAGAACAAATAAATTAGCAATAGGAGGAAATAGATGTACAAACTATAATTTTGAAGAAGATAGATCAAGAAATCACAACTTTGAAGGCTCAATTGGAGCAAAAAGATAAAATTATTGGAGATTTGTAATTTTAGGTGCAATAATGGAATGGGAAGGTAAACAGTATTTGACAAATTTATCTAAAAAAGACAAACAAATTAAAGGTTTAACTAACAATCTAGTGCAAACTCTCCAAACATTTGTAGAAAAATAAGAAAAATAGAAAGATGAACTTCATGCAGCTTTGAGTAAAACTATTGAACCGAAACAAGATTTGCAAGAAATCAAGATAAAGCCAAAAATGGAATTGAAGGAAGTACAAACTAATCCAACCAAAACGGAGTGGTTTCAAGTCCACATTCCCCCAATGTTGACAAAATAGATGGAAAGATGTTATTTCCTGAGACAAGTAGGGGCAGAGAATACCAAACTTAAAAAGCAAATAGTATTATTAAAAGAATCATATGATAGGCTTTATCAGGCTAAAACATATGCATGCCAAATTGGGGAGTTGTTATTAGCTTGTAGGAAACCATCCAGGTTGTATTCTATGTTTTTGAATGAGCAATTGTTAAGATGGAAATTGTTGAGAATATCTTGTAATCTACCTTATGATTCAGATGATGAGGAAATTTTAAAAGCATTTAAAGAGGCAACACCTATTCAACAGAACTTACTGTGTGAATTCTTTGTACATAATATGTTTTTAGAAAGACACATTAATTTCTTTGTCAACCTTTTTGTTGGGGAATTACAACTCAGAGCATTAATGTCCACTATGTAAAATTAGATTCAGTGGAAGGAAAGGACCAAAGAGTATTTGCAGGAAGAAAGGATTGTAGGACTTCAAATGAGATACCCTAATAGGAAACCCTTTTCCTTTAAAGCTCAATTCCAAGGCATTAAGAGCTATGAAGCTGTGAGAAGTAAATATAATGATAATCTTCGGATCTGTTTTGATAATTTCAAAGTCCAGGGGCCAAAATTTATAGAAAAAGCATGGAGTGCTTGTGAGGAGTGGTACACTCCTCTACCTATGTATCTTAAAAGGAGGGAGGTGATTTCACCTACTAATATAAGGTGGTCCTTCAAAAGGGCTAAGGCATTAGCAGAGATACTACAATAGCTTAAAACTAAATGGATAGGGATGAGGTATAGACCCCCATTGCTTCTTCAGCCACCCCTACAATACTTGTCACTACAAAGCAGAAACCTAAGGACTTACATTCATGGAAAGTAAGGGTTAAATACAACAAGGGTTTTATTAAAAGTCTTGGTGATTGGAATAGAGAAGCAAAGGATCCATATGATCTCAGTGCAAAATACGATGAACTAAATAGGAACAAGGATGTGGAAAGACAGAGGACACATCAACGAGCACGAGAACCTGCTTAGGTTTAAGAAGGGGAGAGTGATGAGGTATAAATAACCTCATAATTATAATAAGCTAAAAACCCTTTTTTGTTCTTACCAATCACTTTAGAGTTGTTAATTATTTATTTCTAGGATTAATAACTGCTTACTTTTTGTAAAAAGATGTATAAATCTTTATTTCCTAAATTGATTGAAATTAGTTGACTAACGTTGATATAATGGTATATAGCTTTTAGTTATTGTACAGGACATTATGCACGACCAAGTGGACTTTAAAGCAGACTTTAAACAGTTCAAGATAGAGCATTGGAAGTCTAGGCGCCAAAAATTCAGGTGTACATAGTGGAACAAGTCCTTTTAATGCTTTTTGTTTAATTTCTATTTAAAAACTTTACGACTCCACTTCGAGCCTTTAATATTTTTTATGTTATGGACCTTAGTTAGTTGGTTAGTTGAAATTATGTTAAAAGACTTTTTCAATGATGATCTTCCACCATATGAAATTTAGGATTTTGTTAGCAGTTTAGTATATGTTACCACCAAAAACAACGATACAGTGATATTGTTATGATGTTATGATGAATACTATTCAGCTAAGTCTTCTATGTTATACTTTTATAATATGAATAAATAAATATTTCCTATCCTATTTTGAGTCAATCATCTAAGTAATGGAAGTATGATGGATGGATTCATTTTGAAGATGCAAAGTACATGTGATTTGAGTTAAGTGTAGGAACACCCGAGAGCTAGCCACTCGAGGGATCTCGTAGAGTAGATAGATAAGTATTTTTATTTTCAATATTGTTACTTTTATTCTATACATGATAAATTTGGCTGAATGTTATTTGTGTGTCGAGCTCTTCCAATTGTTCATGCAGATTGTAGTTTTAAATTTGCAATCTTAAAGTTTTATTTATTTGAAAATTCTAGAGCACCCACTTTTGTTGTTAGATACATATTGTCAAGTTTACTTTCTGTTAGCAATTAGTCATTAGCCGTTAGTTGTTTTCATTTAAATTTTATAGTTTTACTGCAAGTGTTTCTTCTTAGGTAATTTATATTCTTTCTAGTTTAATCATCTCATGCTTTCTAGTTTAAACAACTTCATGCTTTCTAGTTTAATTACTTTCTAGTTAATTTTTTGTTTACAACTGTTTCAATAATTCAAAAAATCTAAGAGAGATAGCCAAGATGTCTCCTATTGCATATAGCCTTTGAACACTACCTAGTAGATATAATTGATACATTTTCAATTAAAGCGATAGGACCTCACGACAGTCTATCAGGGTGATCCCATAATAATGAGTCCCACTTATGAGACATCATGATTTTTACCTAAAATAATATATTTTTTAGAAAATTTAATAATTTAAGTCTTGAGGGGTTCCATCTAAAGGGTTTTAATTAAAGAGGGTTATATAAGACTCATAGATCAAACCCTCTTGAATAAAACCCCTCTAATCTTAAATCATACCTACAATGGAGTTCCTTCATACCTATCAAAATGTTTACAAAAAAACCACTTGTTTTTAACCTTTTGAGGGATCAAATAAATTCATTTAGAAATTATGTTTGGTAAGTCGGTAGCCCTTATTATAATCTCTCCAAAAGGAATATTTTTGAATATTTTTAATTTTATTATTATATTTATTTTTTATTTCTTGTGAATGTAGGTTTTTCACTAAGCATCAAAGTATTTATTTCACAAATGCAAAAAAATAGAAAAATATAGAAAAAAATTCTAAAAAATATTTGTACCCTAGGTATTGATTTCCTTATTTTAGAAATAAATAAATTTTAGTACATACAAAACAAGTAATGCATTACAACATACACCTATGTCCAAATTATAATTACTCTAACTTCAAAAATTAATTAAAAAAAATGCAACAATAAATTATAAGAAAATTCCATGCACTAGATATTGATGTTACAAATCTATATTTTAAAATTATAGTTTATCCTTTTTATAAAAAGATTATGTGTTATGACATAAATGCCACTTTTTAAAAATGATGTTTACTATAAAAATAAATTGTTAAAAGTTACATAAAAAAATCATAATTTATTTCTATTTTTTTAAAACATATTTAGAATCTACACACAAATCCTCACAAATCACTATTTTACATCATATCTAAATTATTAATGGTTTAGTTGTTTTAGGTTTCATAAAGTGAAAATTTGATGAAAAATGTTGATTTCAATGTCCTACTCTGACTAAAAAGTGGGACAATATTGTTGGCTAACCCTTTGCATCCACATTTTCTCAAATCTAAATTGACTTTTAGGGGGTGATGTATCCTCAATTAGAACTAAAATCATCAAAAAATGATATTATATGGATACCGGCCAAATGTGGGTAACAAGAAGCATAGGAAATTGAACCCAATCTAGTGAAAGCATAAACTTGTCTAGTCTCTATACAATGTTAGTGAAACTAGATCTTTTTTTGTTCCAAGTATTGGTTCCATTTCTCGGGGAAATATAATTTGTAGTTGTTGACAAAATTTGGTCTATGATTGTGATGCACACCCACTTCCCCCCAATTTCTTAGGAGTGTCCAAAATTGCATTAAATTTACCTTCGATAATACAATTTTTAGATTTAGCTTTGTTGATTTCGTTCCATAATGCTCTTTTGTCCATGGGTTTGGAGGGACCATAAATATTATAAATATAAAATTTCATACTAGTGAAAATACTATGTACGTTGAATTGTTGCAAATTCAAGCATGGGGAGATAATATCAACCGATACTCTCCTAATTTCCACGTGAATCCAAGTCCACCAGATGCCCTAAATCCTTTTGTAAATTAACAAGACCAACCATTGCAGTGCTTAAGGATAATTTTCTTTAGTCTTGTTTAATTTTGTCTCTTGGAGCATGACACATTTGATCAATTGATTGTTAAGGTGGCACTTGATCAAATACTGTTTGTTAACATTCCATGTGAGTATCTTCATTATTTCCCAAGGGAGGGGATTCCTTCCTTAGATCACAATAAATAGGTTTTGATGGATTTTTTTTCTTCACACTACACTTCCTCTTCTATTTTCTCCTTGTTTGTCTTTCTTCCTTTCCTTTGTCCTTTCCAACATGTTCCTTCATTTAAAAACTTAGCAATCGATTGCTTGATCCACCTTGGGTCACTCAAATCTATCTCCTCCATGGCTTCTTCTTCCTCAAATTTAGATTTTGTTATCCTCCATCAAGTCTCTGTCTTCATTTTGTTTAAATGGGACTATTGCCCAATTTGAAACTTGATTCAATTTCACAACCCCAAAGGTTCCAAGTATAGGTGTGGGAGCCTTATCTTGATTATCCTCCTCCTTGGGGCTTCCAGTGGATTCATCTCTTTTTCACTTATGTGATACTTCACTTAGGAATCCATCTATTCTTTGGGATTGGAGGGGGTGCTTACATGATTCCTCAAAGCGACTCCTACTTTTACATCTTAGGTAATAAAATTTAGGGTTTTCCACCTCTACCATTTGATGTTAGGTTTCAATCGTTGATATCAATTTGATTGAATTGGGAACACATCTTGATTGAAATTAATTTAATTCTTGCATAGATAAGGGATTCATCATTTCTTTCATCAACCTCTAAGGTTCTTCCAATGCAATTCCCAATTTTATTTAAACATACTCTTGAACAATACTTGTGCTATCCCCCCAATTTGAAACTTAAAAAAAATTAATGCATTATGTTACTCACCTTTGAGCCTGTGCAATTACAAAAACAATTAAATTTGAAATTCCATGCGAGCTGGTTTAAAATCCTTTTATGGGCTTGATCATAATTGCTTTATACACAATTTAGTCAGTTTTTGTGTCCAAAAGCTTTACCGTTTGCAAGATTTTAAGCTTTGCATTTTCCCATCCGTGATTTGCAAACGTAGTCAAAATTTGAGATCCATGTTGCTGGAAATTAAAAGTTTTCTAGGTTGTGCTTTATGTAATCCGATTATCCATTTGTTCAAGTTTCATGCAAAATGGAGCTTTTATGGAAAAGTTATCCAATTTTTTGCCTTTAGGTTCTGAGTTTGTTCACAAAGTTAAATTAAATTTTCGTGAATTTTCTAAAGATTGGTAAAGATAATTATCGTGGGGACAACTATATTTTCCATTCACAGGAGGTAATTTTATGAAGTCTATTTTATTAAAGTCTAATATTTATATGTGGCTAGAAGACTTTATAAAATTTATAAAATGCCAATCTTTTTGGAAGACATCTCGTTGGTTAGGAAACTCCAAAGTTGCTCGACTCATTGGTTCTAAAGTTAGAAAAAGTGTCGATGGCCCGACTTCCTGACCCATGCCAATATGTGAGCTTTCCAACAGGTTGTGGACATTCATCAGACCATGAAGGCGGATTCTTGACGGTTCAAGATGCATTGATAGGCATGTATGCGAAATGTGGAAGCATACTCAAAGGCATATAAACTGTTTGACAAAATGCTCCAATAAGTCGTGAATCCACTTCTCACTGAGTGTGTTGATTGCAGAATATGCACACCATGGATGGATTTGTTGAAAAGGCTTTAGAAACTTCAAGCTAATGTGCAGTTGGTTGTATATAGCCAGAATCCACAGCCTTTGCCAGTATTCTTCCCTGCCCACGCCATGAAGAGTAAGAATTTCTTAATTGTTATGGTTGCGAAATATTTGCAGAATAGTTGTATGGAAGTGAGTTTGAAATCTTTCAAGCAGGGAATTGGAGGAACATCCGTCAAAGCATAATATAATGAGCATCATTATCAAATATTATAGTTTGAGCTACTCCATTAGATATGGATGCAAACTATGAAAGCGCTCACAAGGGGCATGTGGGTAGCTTAATAAAATGCTTATAAAGTTCAATGATCCCATTATATACACAAAATGGATTTGTAGAGGCAAATTTTCAAGTTCTTGTAATAAATATTTTATGAGCAAAGACACTCAGTATGCAACAATTATAGTTTGTGCACAAGTTTACAAGAATGCCTAGATTGTAGTTGGATTCTACTATCTTTGCCAGCATCCTTCCAGTTCACACTAAAAATAGCTTGGGGCAGGTTACAGACGTCCATCGAAGCATAACCTAAATTGCCCTGTAGATATGCATGCAAGATATAGAACGTAAAATAAGGCATGTGAGTTGTCTTGTGAGTTATGATCAATGCATGGTGGATTCACTGGCGCCATAACCGATAATAGAAAAGAAGGAATATAATGAAATTCACAGATTTAAAGCAACTTTCATAATCTATGTTAGTCTCCTCGGCCTGCGCCCATTGAAGTGGAACGTTTCCTCATGAAATGTATTCTTGTGGTGAGCGACAACTGCAGGAGACTCACAAACAGGATTTTTTTTTAAGTTTTAGAAATTGAAATGCTCTGCCAGTCTTGTATGCGCAATGAGCAAGCATAGACATGGCATGTAAACTATTTGACATCGGTGCCTCATAGAAATGTGATCTCAAGTAATGCTAGGATTGCATATTATAAACTCACCAAGTAAATTTGGTTGACTAGTATAAAGCCGAATTCCATAACTGTTGCTAGCATCTTTCCCCAGCCTGCAACACAAGGAATGGTAGTTCAAAATGCTCTGGAGGCAATGTATGCAAGATGTGGAGTCATAAATGGAGAAGCAATGAATCATTTGGAAGGTTATTTCGCTTATTGTTGATCAAATCATTTGAGCCGATATGGAGGTGGAAACCAGTTTTCTCTAAAGTTTACTAGTTACATTGAAAAGTATCTAGCAATTATGTAGAGCGATAGAGCTATTCTAGCTATTACAAATGAGAATGATCTATTGGATAACTTGATTTATGTCTGGCCGGTTTGCTGAGGTAGTATGTAGGAGTATTGGTAGGGGAAAATTGGGTTCTCACAAAATATTTCAAAGCAACTGTTTTGACTCAAAAAAGAGCTTCTAATCATTATTATGTATATGAAAGTATCGAGACAGCATATAAGAAAGGATTTCTCAATTCTATCTTCTCATATGAAAGTTCATATTTGTCCTGTAGAGGTGCTTCCCTATTATAGAGAAATTTGAGTGTCAAATGTTAAGGATAATCTTGAAGATGATGTCAGTGATCTCGAAGAGGAAGTGGAGATTGACAAGAGTTACATAGCATATAATTTCGAATGGAGCACAAAAACTTCAAACACATTTGGTGGGAACACTCTTAGGAAAATGACTGGGATTGCAAATTAATATATTTCTTTGCTGGCAAATTAAGTTATGTGAATAATCTTTGATGTAATGGGAAGTAAATCAAAAGTGAGTTAGAAAGAAACTGTTATGGGAAGAGTAGAGATATCATTTTTCCCTTTCACTTTTGCCTTCCAAGAATCAGTTACTGAGAAAGTTTATAAATATGCAATTTGTAAATAAGGGGGAGATCTTTTTTTGGGAGCTGTTGGGGAACAAGGAAAGGGGCAGTTTTGTTTTCTTTTCAACTTAGTTTATTGTACAGAATGTTGAGGCTTTGAACTCATATTTTTTGCATTGGAGAAATGAAAGAAATATTTATGATTTGTGTATCTGTTAATGTTTTCTTTGATTACAAATGAACTTTGAGTCTTTGTGATCATTTTTCAAATGTTCTATCTATTATGCTAGGCTGAATATGTGCTTATATCTGGAGCTTTGAATTTAGATTAACTCATTTTTTGAGGGGAATTCTGTTGCTCATTCTTTTCTTGTTTCTCATTTGTGGGTGTGGGATAAGTAAACTTTGTGTTATTTGTCTACATTCACTTCATTTTGGAATTAATCTTTTGCATTTACTTTCATGGTGATGGGTAAATGTTAGTATGCCTTTTCTGATTTTTGGTTAAAAGCATATCACATTTTCATTCATTGCATATCTTTCAAAGGTAGTTGTGCCTTGTAAAATAAGCAAGGAGCACTTGCACATACCATTGCAAGTGACTCAACTGTTGTTCAAGTTGTCATTATGGGAAAATAGAGTATAAAATGACGTGGAAAATCTATATACCAACAACTTCAAAGGTAAATTATATAGAAGAATTTGTATTGGTCCATTTGTTGGATTGGTGTCCAAGGGGTCAAAATTTAGAATCCATTATTGGAGATAAAGGGCTGAATCACCGTGCATTCAATCTATTTCCAAAATGTTGTCTCTTTCTTTTTATGTTGCAAAGAGTGCGACAAAGAAATTCTTGGGAAAGAAATTGAGAAACGTGCATGTGCTCCATTGCTAATCAATCCATTCTTGCACTTTTTCACTAGCGAATTTCCTCTCAAGGAATTTACCAATGACAATTGTCCTCCCTAATGATGTAAGAGCATCCTAGGTTGTGAGAGCAATCTTGCATCACCCAAATTAATTATTTCAAGATTTTCTATAGTTTAGTTTAGAATAATATTTTGATGAATAAATTGATGTAATAAGGGTCTAAATATTTATTTAATATTTTCCCAAGACCTTTGGTAGTTGTACTCCTTTAAGTTGCACACATGTTAGTGACCATTTCTAAGCATATCCTAGGAATATTCCATTTTGGAATCCATCTTGGGGAGTGGGAGCATCTTGCATGAAATTTTATTGCATGTTTGAATGTGTCATAACATGTAATTTTAAATGGGGCACTCAAGTTTGCATGATAGTACATGTCTATTTCAGGTTCCGAGTGGAGTTATGGAGTTTTCATAGTTAACCAGTTTTATTGGTTGTTGGTGGAGGTGGCCATGTGCAACCCATATGGTCTAATTAATGATTTCATTCCATTCTTGAGCTCTACTCCATCTAGGCATGGGTTTTTGGAGCCCATTTTGTGACTTAATGACATTAGTTTCATATATTTCACAAACAATGTTGAAAACTCCCAAATATGGTGTTGGATTTTGGAATGATTACTCATGGTGGTTTGTGGTAATCACAATGGTTATCCATGGTTCATAATCTCATAAAATGAAGGAAAAATTGGTATTATTTGGTTTTTCATTTTGCACGTTGAAGATTAGAGGTTGAAGGGAGACTATAACCTAGAGTTGAGGAAATCATTTTCCAGTATTTGAAGGAGAGTATCCTTGGGTGTGTATTTTTGGTTTGGAGCTGAATAACACATGTTTGTACAGGTTGGAAGAATACTTTTATAGCAACAAAATATTTAGAATTCATCGTTGAGGTGTAGTTGTTGAAGATTGAAGGTTGCAAGAGCTAGAATTGAAGTGTTGGAAGTTGATTCAGCGAAGAGGAAGTACGTTGCTCATGCACATCCATTGAGCTGCTATAGTTCATTTTTATTTTTTATTTGAATGCATGTTTATCAGCCTGAGAGGCTGCAACGATTGTAATTTTAGTTTGGTGAAGAAACTATGTTTTTCATAGGAGATTCAATTGAAAGAAAGAGGAGTTTATGTGCAGATTTCTAAATATGATCTTGGTTGTTTGAATTCATGTTCTTCATTGTTCAAGAGAAGTTATGATTAGGTTTTTCCTTGCTTGGAATTGATTTTTAAGAACATTTGAAGTTTGTGTTTGATTACCTGCAGATTGTATTACAAGAGTGACATAGTCTGGATACTGTGGAAGCCATTGGATCTCATTTTTGTTGCAAGTAATGCAAATTTAAATTAAAAATCATAATTACCTCTAAAATTTGGATTTATGTGTAATGGTTTTCTTCATCAAAGAGGGGTTTTGATGTTGATATTAAAAATTCTTTTAGGTAGAGTTTGGATTGGGATTTGATCTTAGTTGTTGTTATGCCAAATGTTCACTGAAGTAAGCTTCTTAAGTTTTCATTATGCAAGTAAAATAAACTATGTAATAAGCCATTGCAATAAAAAAATTCCTTTCTTTATTAAAAATATATGAACAAAAATGCTATAAAACATACAATAAGGATTTCCATTCCATTACAATAATTCCCAAAGTACAATATTCTAAGAAAGTACAAAACTACATACATAGCTCCTTCGAGCTTCATAGCGTACTAGATAGATGGTCCAAGAATCTGCCTTTCAAAACCTTGGTCTTCTATCACTTGTTGAGGAGGAGAAGCATGAATCAAGCACTTTTCGCGAGCCACAAACTCATATGCGATCCCCAACACATCTATCAATTATAGATGGCCCTACCCTTCGATGAGGGTATTGGTTGGGTAACCCCATACGATATACCACTCTGAGCTTAGTGTTGTTCCCTACATGAGTAGGATTTACAACCTACGCTAGGTAGTCCTCATGCATTTTAAATGGACACAGTGAACTAACAATGGAGCCTAGGGCAATCACACTACTTTGGCCAAAGTATTCTCACTTAGTACTTCAAGTGAAGGTCTACCATTCACTTACACTATTGCAAGCTTTTTTTTACTTAAGGCCATTATATCTATGCTTAGGAAATTCCTCTCCATGGGCAAGCTACTCCCCAGGATAACCTATCTCTTTAACAACCTAAGGAAACACAACTCATAAAGCAAAGTACTAGTTCCCTCCCTTCACTGGGAAACATTCCCAGGAGTAACCTACTAGCCATCTAGCATATTCAATTATCTAGTCATGAGTATCCCTTAAGCTTGTCTTTGTTTAACCATATCTAGTATAATAACAATACCTATGACAAACAATCTCTCCTATCCATGTTTAATCATATCGAGTATAACAACAAACCTATGACAAACAGTCTCTCCTATCCATATTTAATCATATCAAGTATAATAACAATACCTATAACAAATATGGAGTAATTACAAACATTACACATATAGAGTAAATAGTTTCTACTTCTCTTTCAAAGAAAACATTACATTTCCCTATAAGCAAGTAATTATAAAGACTAGTTTAAAAATTCAAGAAGTAAATCATTCAACACTAATATAAACAATGGAAGAATATCCTCATGCCTATGATAAGCTTTCCAATTAACTGGCTGCAAGCACAACACTTCAAAATCAGCAACTAGCCCAATATCATTCCTTCAACAAAGACTCAATACCACTATCTCTCAAATTGGCAAATAATCCTCTCAATGATAATAACAAGATCTCTCTAAAACTTAAGGTTCACACTCTTTGTTTTTGGTAGAATATTGCAGACATAAATGTAAGTAAAATATAGAAACTTGCTCAAGAAATAATGCATAAAGAATGTGTCCAAACTAATGAACTTACTCCTCTATTTATACAACAATCAAGTAACTACTCTACCTACAATTTAGGCATGGTTTGGACAGCAGCAAGCATGCACAACAACACATCTATCTTAGCTCAAAAGGTGGCAAACATATAAGCACATACTCAACTTGAATAGCTACAAATCAACTTAGATAAATGACAACAACTAGAGACCAATTCAAATCCCACATGATAGAATTCAATTTCCATCTCAAAATAGATATCTACAAGAAAAAGGATTCAAAGGTGGTGCCAAAGCCTCCTTATTCATTCTCATAGATGGCGAGATATCCTTCTTAATAGAAGCAGTCAACATCAAATTTGCAACACCCAACTTATATTGACTAAGTCATGATATGTGTCGATTCACTCAATAAATCGATTTGACATAGTCATCGATATGTGTTCATGTTTTTACAGATGTTGGTCGATGCAAAATAACATGGAAATACAGTTTACTAAGTCCATGGTTTCCCCATAAAAAGGCGTCAACTTATTCTTTTATTAATCATCGACTTAATGGTTGTTCCTTGTTTGTAGATTACAAACTCTTCTTTCGCAGACAGCAAGTGTAAAATGCGACTAAATAATATAGTCATTACTATCCAATAGTCGGCCTCTAAGTTGTTTAAGATAATCAGCCTCAAAGCATTATAAATCAACTGATAATCATTGCTTTAGATAGTCGATCTCAAAGTACCATGTATATGTATATATATATGTATGTATACATATATATATACACATATATACATACATATTATTACATATTATATTATACATGCATGCATGTATGCATGCATGTATATTATGTATTATGCATATATATGCATGCAGTCCATGATACACACATTATGCATATATACATGCATGCATGTATTGCATATGTATTGCATATTATGTATTGCATTATTACACATTATGTGTATATACTATTATATATTACACATTATATATATACATATATATATACATATTAGTATTATTATTTACATATATAGATATATATGTATATACATATATATATATACATATATGTATGTATATACATATATACATATATGTATGTATACATATATACATATATGTATGTATATATATATATACATATATATATATATATATTTTTTTTTTTAACACACATAAATATATATATGTATACATATGGGTATATATGTATTTGCTACCCTCAAAAGTATGAGTTAATTGAACCCTTGGTGGGATATGATTATACTTTAGTGAAATTCTTGCGCTTAGATACATTGAGTGTTTGATCATCCTAGGTATTCCCTTTAACTTAAACTCATGATCAATCATAAGTGCTATTAATTCTCCCCTTATATACTTGAAACAATTCATAAACCTCTCTATGGTTGGTAGGTGAATTGCATAAATTAGGAAACCTGTTGATATATATATATGGCTCTAGGAAAATTCACCATCAGCAATTCACCAATGGAAAATTCATTGTCAACAATTCACCGCCATTAACAATTCACCACCATGGAAAATTAACAGCCAAAAATTCATGCAATTAATTTTTCGTGTAGTGAATTGTCATGACGGTGAATTTTCTTGCGATGAATTGTTGGGGGTGAATTTTCTGTCGGTGAATTGTTGGTGGTGAATTTGTTGTATGCCATATGGATATATATATATAGATTATATATATACACACATTCAATACTCACACCAAATCATACACAATTACTATGGTATCGATAAGATCCTACAAGCGATATATCTATACGTATACATATACATGTTGTGAGATCCATCAAATAGTTTCATGCCCATAAGCAACTCATGCATGAGTGTGCATAGATACGTCTGCTATGCACCCTCATGTACGTGTTCCTTTGTGTGTATAGTCTATCGTCGGCATGCATGTGTGTGCATATACATATTCCTCATATGTTCCACATATCAATACAAGCATACTAACAAGGAAAGAACTCTCAAGCTAAAACAGATAAACACCACCCAATAATGCACTCAAAAGTAAACAAGACTCTTACTAATGCAAACATAATGACTAGGGATGACTTATCAACTTCCCACTTAATAACCTGACTCAATAATTCTACTATGGTGTGTGTAAGCTCAGATAGGTTACGTTACTGGTTACCCGACCAAGACCTTCTCTTGAGTGATACTTCCCCTCCACCTAGAGGAATTGAATATATACTTGCAACCACTAACACTTGCATGACAGTCAGTTGTTCATAAAATATGTAGTATACATAATACATCTACAGAGTTAGAGTATCAACACAATATTCATCCAATCACATAAATGCATTCGTTCATATAATATTAAATGAGATGGCATTCATTCATAAAGCAGTAATAACAAAGATCACACACAATTTATTCATCCATTGAATTCACATTACATTCACATTTTACCCTACATAGTAATAGTAAATAGTAATTACACAATTGAGGTGTAAAATACTCCCCCCCTTGTGAATCATCGTCCCTGATGATTTTATGTAGCAACATAAAAAAAAAAAACAATCAACATATTGTTTCAAGCATTCTCATAAGCATCTAAAACATGAGGAAACTTTTGTTGAATCTCAACATAATCTTCCCAAGTGGTTGAGTCTTCTGCATATTGATCCCATTGGACTCTGCACTGCAAAACCTCCTTGTTACACAAGCGAATTTTACGAGTTCTGAGCACCTTGACAGGCTCGAGTGTTACCACTTTAGGGTCCTATACCTATAAAGTGGTCCAATCAATCACATGATTATCACCAAGTACATACCTCTTAAGGTAAGATATGTGGAAGACATTATGCAATCTGGAAAGAGCTAGTGGCAATGCTATTTGATAGGCTACAAAATTCACTTCCTCAAGAATCTCAAAAGGTCCAACATAATGTGGGGCTAACTTGGAAGACTTTCCAAATTTAATGGAGCTTTTGTGAGTTTTTACTCTCAACAACACTTTGTCACCTATGGAAAAATTTTGGGGCACTCTCTTAGCATCGGCATAACTTTTATGGCGATCGTTAGCTTCAACCAACCTTTGCTTAACAATCTTAACTTGCTCATCCATTTCAACCAACATCTCTAGCCCAAGATTCACTCTATCCTCAAGTCTATCCCAACTTATAGGAGTTTGATTCTTTCAACTATACAATGCTTTGAAAGGAGTCATCTTTATCATAAAATGATAAGAATTGTTGTAAGAAAATTCTACTAAGGGAAAATAGTCTTCCCACTTATACTATTGATCCATGCAATACATTCTCAATAGGTCTTCCAATACTTGGTTCACCCTTTTTGTTTGTTCATCCATTTTCGAATGATATGCTGAGCTAATATTCAACTAAGTCCCTAGTGCAAAAAAACAAGGTTTTCCAAAACTTAGAAGTGAATTGTGCATCCCTGTCCGAGATAATCTTCTTAGGAATTCCACGTAACCTAAACACTTCTTGCACAAACTTTCTTTTTATGATAGGTGCTCCATCAATTAGATTCCCGGGTATAAAATTTGTGTCTTTGGTAAGCTTGTATGCTACCACAAGAATGGCATTGTGCTTATTTCTTGACATAGGTAATCCTTGCACAAAGTCCATACTTATGACTTGCCACTTCCTCTCTGGTATGTCATGTGGATATAACAAGCCTACAATATGATGATGCTCCACTTTCACTCTTTGACATTCAAGACACCTAGCCACAAAATTAGCAGCATCTCCTTTCATCCCTTTCCAAAAATATAATGGCTTCACATCTGCCATCATTTTGGTCACTCCAAGGTGTCTAGAGTATGGTGCTTCATGTACTTCTTTCCATACCAAATTCCTTAACTCTCCTATGTCAAGTATGTACATCCTACCTTTATATCTAAGTAATCCATTAGGTTTAAAATAAAAACCCTCATACCTAGAATCTTGTGGATTATTAGTGAGTGACTACTTGACTTTCAAGTAATACTCATCCTCTTTGCACTTTTGCAACACTTGTCCCTTAAAGTCGATTTGAATCATTACTATTGAAGCAATATGACATCTTCAACTTAAGGTGTCAGCAACCCAATTCTCCTCCCCTTTAATATAACTGATATTAAAGTCATAGTCATCTATTAACTGCAACCATCTTCTTTGCCTAACATTCAAAGGGTTTTCCTAACAAGTAGTGCCTCCACATTTGTAATGCGTTAATGACATCTGCTAACTTCAAATCATGCGATGCACAATTTTTCTCATAAGGTTTCAACTTTCTAGATTTATAACCAATCATTTGCCCATCTTGCATTAACACACCTCCTAAAACTTCCTCGCATGCATCTATTATAACCATAAAGCTACTCTCTAGATCTGGTACTTTTAAGATCAGCGCAGTGATCAACTTCTCTGTAATGCCCCACCACACAACCCTAGAGGAAGTTGCAAACAACTACTCAAACACACAATTTTTTTTTTGTTTTAGTACAATTAACATGCAAGTTCACTACCCATTGCCAACAACCTCTAAGGTTACGAGACTAAGATTACTTTAAAACCCAAACAACAAAACATGAATTGAAATCATAACATTGAATTACTTAAGGAATTAAGAACACATACATTCCATACATGATAAATTACATCAAAGAATAATCAATACCTCATGATTTCAAATAACATAATTGAACAATAAGATTACAACTCTCATTCCCAGAATGAGGTAAATCTAATAAGCATGGTTACATAATACATCTTCCACCTCGATAACAAATGAGGGGTAATAAATTACAAGATTCAACTAAAATGAATAGAGCATGAAATGAAATTGGTTCCTACAAGCTCTCCAACGGGAAATCTCGTCCACGCGAACAAGAAGAAGACCCAACAGAGTAAGGTGCGCATTCCACTCAACCAAGTGATACCTGAAGGCTCATCCCCCGTGCTAGGAGATAGTAACAAGGATTCCTAGACAAGGCCATCTACCTCTAGACACAGGCTAATACATAACTGAATTGAATAAAATACAAATACAACATCACTTAACACAATGTTTACAATGCTTCCAGAGTTAAATAATCAATTGCATCACTGATACAAACATACTGCTGACTTAGGAGAAGTATCATCACAATGTTACATGGGATATCCTGGTAAGTCTTCCTAGGTCTTGGCCCCCATCTCGGGATATCCTAGAAATCTCTAACGACTCCCGTCCCCTCATGCAAACCAATGTGAAATCAGTTATCTCTCGTAAAGACAAGATAACGATCTTGCCATTCCAGGCCTTCTCATCCCATCCCAATTCTATACAAGCCCTTGCGTCCATGAGCGATGCAAAATTAATCTTATTAAGTGTTTGATACTACCTATTCCTCTAATCAATTTATTTACGTTATCACTAGATTAACTAACTTACAATGAGTTACCCTGACACCTCTTTGTGTGTCGGCCCTCATTGCAAGCCACTCCTCTAAGACAACACATGGAATAACTCCACAACCCAAGCATACACAAGTGTGACCTAAGGATATTAAATCCCTTTCCACGACATAAAGTCAACACATCTCGTTCGTGATAATCGGGTATCTAACTGGATACATTTAGACGCACTACCCAAGGCAATCCAAAGGTTGACTAACATATTATGACAACCCACACAATTAAATGAAAACCCCACCTAGAAGACTTAACAACCCTTCTAATCAATTTCCCCCAAAGCGATAACAGAAGAAATCACATTTAAAAGAGCAATTTAATAGGAACTAAGTCTACTTTGGATTCCCTAAATCCACTTCCTTTGATAAAATTCAATAGTTTATTTCCGCAATAAAACTAATTAAATTATGTCTCTTTCAACAAAGGATAAAATTTAACCCAATATGTAATTCCCTAATTGCTCTTAAATACTAATAAACATTTACTTCTATGATCCAGAGTATATCATTTTAAAATAAATAACTATTCCATCAATGTATATTATTTTAAAAATCAATCCATTAATTTGACTTTTATACATTAATTTAAAATTTCACAATTATATTTAAATCATTCCACCATTTTAATCAATATTTTAATATATCACAACTATATATATAAAAATAATAATATACATACATCTATACATATAATATAACCTCATATATATATATATATATATATATATATATATATATATTTATTATATATATATATATATATATATTATTAATATAAAAAGTGATAAAATATTTTTATGGCAGAGAGGGGAGTTGCAGAGAAAAAGGGTGGTAATGGCGAGGATAACGGTAAAACTGAAAGTCAAGGTCCATCCAGGAAGGCAGAGACGGAAGAAATCCAGACAGTTGATGTATCAATAGAAGCGTCAGTGGATATAGAAATGCTGAACAACCTAGCGATAATATGCAGAATAATCGGCCCAAGGTTTGAAAGAAGAAAAATAAGCAACTGGTTGAATACAAACTGGGAATCAATTGAAATCGTGAAGTTTCTTCCGAAAGGGTTTTTTGTTGCAATATTTATGTCTTCTGAAGCAAGAGATGAAATCCTCCAAGGCGGGCTATGGAGAATGGAAGAGCATCCATTATATATGCAAAAATGGAGCCCCAATTTTAACCCAGCAGAATTGGATCCTTATGATAATCCAGTTTGGATTCGCTTGTATAATCTGCCACTGGAGTATTGGGCAGAAGAAAGTATTGAGAAAATAGGCAGATCTCTGGGGACTTTGATTGAAGTGGACGAGGAATTATTTGAAGGTAATTCTTATATTTACGCAAGAATAAGGGTGGCAGCAGTGAAGAGACTTCCAGAGAAGATCCTCCTGAAATCAGGCACTGAAGAATGGGTCCAAAGTATCGAAGTGGAGAAAGAAAGGTTGTTTTGTCGGCACTGCAGGAGGAGGAACCACAGGGATGATCAATGCAGAAGGAGACCTCGGCCAAGGGCAGAGTGGAAGCCAAAGTCAGTGCAAAAGGTGTTAGGAAAGGTATCTGGTAATATTCCAGAGAGGAAAGAAAACAATTGCCCTACTCTAACAAGGCAGGAAGAAAAAGCGGTTGGGCAATCGGGTCTGAAAGCAGATCTGGCCTTGGTTGTCAAAGAGAGGGATTCTGTTAAGATCGTTGGTGGGGAATCTTCAGGAGTAAAGAAGGACGTGTTAACAAAAAATGTTAGTCAGGGAAGGATGATGGAAGAAAAGGTGGAGGAAGACCCTCTGGAAGCGGTTGATCCGATGTTTTTCTCGGAGGAAGATTTTTCGGAAGATGATGCTCTGGGGGAAATTAATTTGAGAAGCATAAGTCAATCGGCGGCAAGGTTTTTGGGGCATGGAAAAAAAGGGAAAGGCAGAAAATCAAATAGGCAGAAAAGAGAAGAGGAGGCAAGCGAGAAAGGCCTCCTTAGTATCAAGGAATTTCTTAAGACCAAGGGAGCAAAGACCTCCCTTGGGGACCGATGAAGGTCTTAACCTGGAACGTCAGGGGCCTAAACGCCCCTGACAAGAGGCGCATGATAAAGCGCCATTTGGAAAAAATAAAAGCAGACATTATTATACTTCAGGAAACAAAGTTAAGTAAGATGGAGGGGGAAAGATTCCTAAATTTCTGTAAAATTTGGAAGGGATTCTTCCAAGAAGCGGATGGCTTTGCAGGTGGCCTGGGCATACTTTGGAATGATAATCGATTGGAGGTTGAAGTGCTAGAGAAACATAGGAATTGGTTGTTGAGCCAAGTCAAGAGCAGACACAGCAAATTGTGTTTCCCATTGTTTAATGTCTACGGTCCAATAGGCACGAGGGAGAAGGAACTTATTTGGAAAAGTATTTCCTTGAAAATTGAATCTTTAGACTCCTCAAAAGTGATTGTTGGTGGGGACTTCAACTCTATCCTTGACTTAAGTGAGAAAAGTGGCTGTAATAAAAAGGTGAACAAGGCAATGCTGGATTTCAGAGCTTTTGCTGAAGCAATAGAAGTTGTGGATTGTGTGCCAAAAAATGGTCGGTTCACGTGGACAAACAGACGGAGTGGCTTCACAAATATATCTGAAAGGCTAGACAGGTTTTTTCTGGGTCAGGGTTGGCAAGAAGATGAAACAACTAGCAGTTCTTCAATCATCCCAGTGTCGGTGTCTGATCACTTCCCAGTCCTTTTGGAGATAAATCTATGCGAAAAGCCAACAAATAATTTCTTCAAGTTTGAATCGATGTGGTGGAGAGATCAAAGCTTGCTCGAAAAGTTGGAAGGGTGGTGGAAGGAGGGTGACCCGGCGTCAGGGTTTGTAAGCTTTAGGTTTGTCAAACGGCTTAAGTTTATAAAGCAAAAATTGAAGGACTGGAACAAAAATTGCTTCAGAAACATATTTAAAGAAAAGGAAATCGTAGAAATCGCCTTGGAGAGCTTGAACAAAAGAATTTTGAGTCAAGGGATGTCTGAAGCGAAATTTTTGAAAGAAAAATCTCTGAAGGCAAAACACTCAGAATTGCTGGAAAGAGAGGAACTATTTTGGAGGGATAAAGCAAGGCAGACCTGGCTAGGGGAAGGCGATGGTAACACAAAAATTTTTCACGCTTCAGCAAGAGGAAGGCGCGCTAGGAATAGAGTGGAGTCAATAAGGCGTGGAGATGGTTCGATAGTGGTAGGTAAGGAAGAAGTAGAGATGGAAGCGGTCAAGTTCTTCAAAGCTTTGCTAGGGGATGGGAGCGGTCCAGTGAAGGAGGACGAGGAGATCCTTTCTCGTATACCGCAGTTGTTAGACGAAGTTGACAATGGGTTTCTAGTGGAACCGTTTTCAGAAGAGGAAGTTCGCAAGGCGGCTTTTGAAATGCACCCTGACAAATCACCGGGGCCCGATGGCTTCACAGTTAAATTCTATCAGAAGTGTTGGCATTTCCTAGGCAAGGATGTGTGGCTCTTGGTAGAAAATTTTAGGAAAAACCGAAAATTCGTGAAGGAAATTAACAACACAGTAGTAGCAGTGATCCCAAAGAAGGCTGTGTGCAATAGTTTTTCTGACTACAGACCCATTTCTCTTTGTAATTCACTCTACAAAATTATCTCAAAGGTGTTAGCAAATAGGCTAAAGAGGTTATTGCCGAAGATTATTTCAATAGAACAAAACGGGTTCACCCCGGGAAGAGAGATAATAGATTGCATCATATCAACAGCAGAGACATTGCACACAATTTCTTCTGAGAAAGTGCCAGGTATGTTAATCAAACTTGATGTTACAAAAGCCTATGATAAGGTTCAATGGGTTTTCCTTCTGTCTGTAATGAGGAGATTCGGTTTCTCGAACCACTAGTTAGACCTGATTTTTTGGTGTATTTCAAGTCCTAGCTATTCAATTTCTGTAAATAGTTCCTTGTGTGGTTTTTTTGTGGCATCAAATGGATTGCGCCAAGGGGATCCAATATCTCCCTTTTTATTTGTGATAATGGCGGAGGCCTTGGGAAGGTATATAAAGAATCTAAGGGAGGAGAGGATCTGGAAAGGGATAAAGGTAGTGGAAGGGGTTGAGAACATAACTCGTGCCCAATTTGCGGACGACACCTCTCTGTTCGGGGAAGCCAATGTGAGGGAAGCCTTGGTGATAAAAAGGGTGCTTGACAAATATTCAGCATGTTCCGGCCAGATGATGAATAAGGAAAAATCTGAAATTTACTTCTTCAACTGTAAAAAGGTAGAGCAAAGAAGGATAGTAAGGATCTTGGACTTTTCAGTGGGAAAGCTGCCATCGAAATACCTGGGGACCCCCTTATTCCAAGGTGTATGCAAGTCTTCCTATTGGGAAGAAACTCTAGAGAAGTGCAGAAATAAATCAGTGGCCTGGCAAAGTAGGTGGCTTTCGTTGGCAGGCAGGATCTTAATGATCAAATCGGTGCTATCAGCTGTTCCTATTTATGCAATGTCGTGCTTCAGAGCCTCGACAAAAGTGCTACAAAAAATGGAAGGTTTCTTTAAGAAGTTTTTGTGGGAGGGCTCAAAGGAGCAAAAAAGAATTCCTCTTGTAAATTGGGACACCGCATGTCTCCCTAAGCAAGAAGGGGGAGCAGGCTTGAGAAGAATGGACGCTCAAAACTTGGCGCTTGGGGGTAAGCTTTGTTGGAAGGTTTACAAAAATCCCGAAAAGCTGTGGTGTAAGATAATAAGAAAAAAGTACCTGGACAACGATGATCCCAAACGCATTTTAACTTTAGCAAACTCTAGTGGGGGCTCAGCAATCTGGCGGTTCATATGGGAGAGTAGGCGTATAGTGACAGAACACTTGTGTTGGCGTCTGGGAAACGGGAGGCAAGCAGACTTTTGGGGAGATGCCTGGAATGGTTGGGAGCCTTTGCAGGATTTTTTTGTAGGCTCA
Source organism: Sequoia sempervirens (assembly GCA_007258455.2). Taxonomy (NCBI): domain Eukaryota; kingdom Viridiplantae; phylum Streptophyta; class Pinopsida; order Cupressales; family Cupressaceae; genus Sequoia; species Sequoia sempervirens. Next base: position 9,823 of record VDFB02078891.1, on the reverse strand, counting down.
AGTTGGTGGGAGGTTTTAAAGGAGGAGCATGGCACTTCGGTTGCCTGTTACGTTGCTAGGGGAGATTCGGGCCCAGTGAAAATGTGGAACTGGAACATTTTCGATTCAACAAACATTCCAGAAGGGGACAAGGCGAGGTTGAAGGAAATTTTGGAAGAGAGGAGGGTGGTTCTGACGGAGGAAGAGGATGTGGTAATATGGTGTGGCGCCAAGTCAGGGGAATATTCTGTTAAACTAGGCTATGAAATTCAAAAGGCTCAGGCGGGAGGAAGTGAGTGGCCGTCAAAATTGTGCTGGAGGAAGGGTGTCCTCCCTAAGGCTGGCGCGTTCCTTTGGACGGCTCTCCACAACAGAATTTTGACTGGTGAAAGGTTAGGCAGGATCGGCATTCAAGGTCCCTCAATTTGTTTTATGTGCCGGAAGGATGGGGAAACGTCCGATCATTTACTGCTGAATTGTCCTTTTGCTTCGGAATGCTGGGACTGGCTGCTGAAATCAATTGGTTGGCTTACACCAAGACAGAACGACTTGTTTGGCTTCTTGAAAAGTTGGCCAGTTTGGAAAAGGATAATCTTTGGGGGGATGTTTGGGTTTCAGCTCCGTCCTTAGTGGTCTGGCACGTCTGGAAGGAAAGGAATCGGAGGATCTTCAGCGACAAGTCTTTACCAGTAGATTTGCTAATAAAAAAGATAGAGTCAGCTATATGTGAATTGGTAAACGCGAGAAGTCTGATATAAAAAAAGGGATGAAGTTCACCTTATGGGACGAAACTTTGCAGAAAAAGTGGAAGGACTTACGGCCTCCTTCGATGGCATATGCCTGTAAGCCTAAGGAAAGATCAAAAGCTAGTTGGTCACCCCCTGTAAAAGGCAGATGGAAACTGAATTTCGATGGCGCGGCAAAAGGTAATCCAGGGCAAGCTAGGGTAGGATGCATAATCAGGAACTGTCAGGGGGTCTGTGTGTGGGCATTGGCGAAGAAGATTGGGATAGCCACCAATAATGAGGCGAAGCTGGAGGCTCTCGCTTGTGGGCTCTGGTTATGTATTCAAAAGGGGATTCGTGAAATTGACATAGAAGGGGATTCGTCTTTCACAGTCAGAGTGGTGAGCAAGAAGGAGGCGCTGAATTGGAAGTTAAATGTTTGGGTGAAAACAATTTTGGAGTATTTAAAAGAATTTAATGACTTTTCGATATCCCATGTGTATCGTGAGTCAAATTCAGCTGCGGACTGGTTGGCAAATTGTGGAGTGGGTCTGGAAAACCAAATAAAGATTTTTGATTCAGAAAGTGTTCCAGCTGATCTCCAGGCGATAGTCCAAGGTGAGTTTTGTCTCAGCCAAAAGGAGTTTCAAATTCGAAGTAGATAGTTTGTCAGATCAATGTGGTTTAGAAATCTTCCCTGGCGGAGTTTTGTACACATCGACAGAAGTGAAGAGTGGGTTGGACTAGGCCAAATTTGGCGTGGTGAGCGTTGCAAGGAAGGTCAGAGGGTGTTGTATAGAAGCTTGTTTTTATCGGCTTCTTGGAGGAGAAGTTAGGCTGTTCGAGGAGAAGGCCTGGTTTCATTTGTTCGCAACTATTGTAGGCGTTGGGTCCTTAAATGTTTGTAATTTGCTGTGATGTGATAGAGAGCCCTGCTCTATGTTTATTGTAATTTTTTCTACCTTCTGATCATAATTGAGGGAGCCACCCCCTTAGGTTGTACTTATCTTAAAAATATATATATATATATATTATTAATATATATTAATATTTTAATATTATACATATATAATATAAAAATATAAAATATATATATTTTAAGGATTCTATATATATTAATATTTTAATATATTATATATATGGCCATTAAATATTAAAATATATTTTTATTTTTATTTTGAAAACGCTGCCATGAAATAAAAGCTGCAATTTGTTAGCGACAACAGCTCACTGGAGTCGCTTTGTGTTAACTACAAATTTAAAACCTTATAGTTGTGGGGTGCAGCTTGTGTTAACTAATAACGGAACCCACCACCTGGCCAAGAAGCTTAATCACAGCTGCCTCCACCATGGTGGTGTGTGGTGCAACCCTCCACAACTCTTCCTCCCATGGGGCGCGGGTGAGCCCCTAAAGAACCCAAAAATTTGGGTATAATTTTTTTTTATAAAAAATTTCAAGAACACAAAAAAACCTACGAATTTTTTTAAAATCCAATTTTTTTCCATTTAAAAACAGGGTTTTATTTCCCCTAAAAAAAATCACAATACATATTATATATATATATATATATATATATGTGAATTTCTCAAATAGATATATGAATTTATATATATATATATTTTTTTTTTCAATTTTAACAGAATAACAGTTTAGTTGAGCAAATAATTTCTAAAAAAGAGTTATTTACAACCATAATGCAATTTTTTGAAGAAATCCATTTCTAAACTAAGGTTTCAAAGTTTTGAAACAAGATTTGAACATGGGTTTTCTTGCAATCAACCAGAGTTTAAATATTTACAACAACATAATAAAAATTGTAAAACCCTTTCAAAATGAAAACTAAATTAATAGAAGAAAACCTGGTTTTCCAAAAGCTTGAAACGTTGACAATGGTGCTATGAATTCTTCTTCTGATTTCAGCTTCTCCAAGAATCCCACTTGCTTCTCCAAATCCAAAACCAAAAACATAAATTTCTTTCCTCCCCTAATTTTCAATTTTTCATTCTCCCCTCAAAAACTCTATCAAAAAAACCCAATAATAGAAAAAAAATGAAATATCTATCCAACCACCCTCATCAATTTTCAAAAATAGAATAAGAAATATCTTAATTTCTTTTACATTCTAATTTTTTTTTTTAAAATAAAAAATTAAAACATATTTTCATTTTTTCAAATTCAAACAAAATATCTATTAATTCCAAAATGAATAACTTAATTCAATTCAACACAATTAATTTTATTAAAGATTAGATTATTTTATTAATTAAATTAAATTAATTAATAAATTAAATAATATTTCTAACATTATAACCAGATAAATTTAATAAACAACTTAAATACATAAAGCCATTTATTTACCTTTTCCAACTTGCAATTAAATAAAATCAAAGTGAGAGGAGCAATATTAAAGCAACTTAACCCGACTAAAACCCGACGACACACTATGACCAGGGTGATGACTTGACACGAAAAACCTAGCTACTATCTCCCAATCGAATACCGTTGGCCAATGGACTTGCTCAAACCTATGAAACCAGGTGGAGTCAATGTCCTATACCTGTTAATCTGCGAACAAAGAGTATATCGAACATGCATATATAAACATAATAAAACACACTGTGAAGAGGAAATCTCAGAATCGCAAGGCACTCGCAAGCAAGTGGTGCAATCTTGTCCCCTTTACCAATACAATATTACTAACTGACGAATCTAACATCAATAATATAATCAAAAGCATAAAGCATCATTAATTCAAATATCTGCTAAGCTAATCCCAAAGCATGCCATAATTATAACATCATAATAAAATACCATCACATCAAAATATAACATTCACATCACTTTACAGTTTGCGATCAAATAATAACCAAGTACCATAGTCAAAGTATTAACAGAAACAAAGCATAACAAAGAAGAACACTATCCAATCAAAAAGCAAAAATGGAGGGGTGTTACATCCTCCCCCCTAGGGTCAAGCTTACTAGCTCCCTCATTCTAGCTGCATCTTCCCAAGTGGATGACGTGTCATCCCTAAGATCCCACTGGACCCTAACTTGATCAATATCTCACCCTCGTAGAGCGAGCGTTTTGCGCTCCATTATGACCATGAGCTCCAAAGCCAGTTGCCCATCCTCTACCTGTAATGCATTCCAATCAAGTACATGAGAAATGTTTGGATGGTACGACCGAAGAACTGAGACATGAAATACATCATGAATACGTGAGAGACTAGGCCGTAAAGCAAGACGGTAAGCAACTAGACCAATCTTCTTGAGTATCTCGAAGGGTCTGACAAAGCGAGGCACCAACTTAGAGCCCTTCCCATAACGGATTGGACTCTTTCGCGAACACACCCACAAGAAGACTCTATCGCCCACAAAAAACTGACGATCCACTCTATGCGCATCTGCATACTTCTTATGCCTATCCTGTGTTGCCACCAAGTGCTCTTTAATCCTATCCACCTGTTGCTCCATATCCTACAACATATCAGGACCCAAAGTTACTCTGTCCTCCAGTTGATCCCAACTCAAGGGAGTGCGACACGATTGCCCATATAATGCCTGGAATGGAGGCATGTCGATAGAACTCTGGAAATCGTTATTATAAGCAAACTCTACCAAATAGAGATAATCTTTCCATCATGTCTGTTGGTCCATCACATAAATACGTAACATGTCCTCGAGGATCTAATTGACCCTCTCAGTCTGTCCATCTGTCTATGGGTGGTAAGTTGAACTGAAGTTCAACTATGTCCCCACCGCATGTTGTAATGAAGTCCAAAGAGCTGAGGTGAACACTGGATCCTTGTCAGAAATAATCTGATGTGGAATACCATATAACCTCACTATGTCCTCCATGAACACTCTAACTACGGACGATGCAGTATAGGAAGAGTGAATAGGTGAGAAGTGTGCTACCTTCGTCAACCTATCAACTGTCACCATAATTGCATCATGTCGTCTTGAAGAGTTGGGTAAACCAACAATGAAATCCAATGAGATTATATCCCACTTTCACTCTAGTACTAAATGTGGTTGTAAAAGCCCTGTTGGATGCTGGTGTTCCGCCTTCACCCGCTGACACTCAAGACATCGCGACACATAATCTGCAATAACACGCTTCATCCCTGGCCAAAAATACAACTGATGCAAATCTGCATACATCTTCTTCACCCCTGGATGGGCTGAATAAGGTGCACGATGTGCTTCGGTCATGACCAAGGTGCGAAGATCACCTAATGAAGGAACGTATATGCGTCCCATGTGCCTCAATATCTCATCTGAATCTAGAGGATATCCTAAATACCTACCCTCAAGGGGTCTGCCTACCTCAATCTTCGTCCTAACCTCTTGATACCAACTATCCACTGGAAGGGCAAAAAGAATTTGACTCCACAAATCTACAACAAGAGTCAACTCAAATATCTCATGTCTCTGCCTACTGAGTGCATCCGCTACGACATTCTCCTTTCCCTGGATATACTTCACTTCGAAATCATATTCACAGAGAAACTCCATCCAATGCCTCTGCCTAGCATTAAGGTTGGGCTAGTGAAAATATACTGAAGGCTTTTGTGATCACTGTGCAACTCAAACCTATGGCCAAGAAGGAAATGCCTCCATCTCGTCATTGCATGAACAACTACTGCCAACTCAAGATCATGTGTGGGGTAGTTTAGCTCATGATCCTTGAGCTTTTGTGACTCGTATACAATGACACGATCCTCTTACATCAACACTGCACCTAATCCCTCTAGGGACACATTTGTACAAGCTACAAGGTCCCCAGTCCGATAAAGTATCGCAAGTATTGGTGCACTGGTCAACTTCTCCTTAATATTTTGAAATGTTGCCTCACACTTCTCTGACCACACAAACCTCTTCCCTTTCCTCTGAAGGGAGGTGATAGGATACCCTATTCTCGAAAAGCCCAGCACAAAACGCCTGTAATAACCCGCTAGCCCCATAAAGCTATGTATCTTTGCCACATTCATGGGCGCAGGCCAATCTGAGATCGCTTGGATCTTTGTAGGATCCACTGAAATACCTTCCCTTGAGATCACATGACCAAGGTACTGGACCTCAATCTTGAAGAATTCACACTTCGACAGGTTAGCATAAAGTTGATTATCCTGTAAGCACTATAATACCTGCCGCAATTGTTCCTCATGCTCTTCCATTATCCTAGAGTATATCAAAATGTCATCAAGGAACACAAGGACAAATCTATCTAGGTACGTACGAAATACCCCGTTCATCAGACTCATGAACACAGAGGGTGCATTCGTTAACCCGAACGGTACTACTATGAACTCATAGTGACCATACCACGTTCGAAACGTTGTCTTATGGATGTCTGATTCGAAGATACGAATTTGATGATATCCTGCCTTAAGATCAATTTTTGAAAAGATCGTGGCACCCTTAATCTAATCGAATAGATCATCAATCTTAGGAAGCGGATATCGATTCCTGATGGTCACTTTGTTCAACTGTCGGTAATCAATACATAACCGAAGTGATCCATCCTTCTTCTTCATGAAGATAATTGGTGCTCCCCATGGAGAAACACTAGGGCAAATGAAACCCTTTTCTAACAACTCCTTAAGCTGCAAGCGAAGCTCTTTCAGCTCCTGGGTGGTCATAAGATAAGGAGCTCATGAAATGGGTTTTGATCCAGGTACAAGGTCTATCTTGAAGTCTATGTCCCTCTGAGGTGGCATCCCTGGAATCTCATCTAGAAAGACATCGAAATACTCCTGAAGAATGGGGTGACTATCGAGAGATACTTTCTCTTCTCCACCTCCTAAATCCAAATCATCCACTGTAATAACAAATAACTAGCAACCCTGATGCACACACCTCCTCAACTACATAGCTAAGATGACTCTCAAGGAAATCGATCTCTAAACTCCCACTATCTCTACTTCTCTAATAGATGCCTCAATGCATCGAATCAACTTACGTCGACAATCTATGACTGCACTATGCGCCTCTAACCAATCCATCCCTATGACAACATCATAAGAACCTAATGGAATAACTCAAAGGTCCATTGTAGTATGGAGAGGTCCAACCTCCAATCTACACTCTGGTACAAGGGAATGGGATGCAACTCTCACACCCGAGGCTAACTCAACCTGCCACCTATAGTCTTGCCTTACTGCACCCAGTCTACATCGCGTCACAACATAAGAAGAAATGAAGGAGTTTGATGCTCCAGAATAAAAAAAATGGTAATTGGGTTACCCAACAACATACCATATGTCTCAACAACAGTACCTTGATGCTCTGCCTGGCGGTTATCAACCGCTGCGAAAACACGATGCCCTCTGCCAGCATCTCCAATTGTCGGCTCAGATGCCACTGGTCCCTGAGAAAACCCAGATGTGCACCTATTGGGACACATTCTAGCTATATGACCTTGCTGGACACATGCAAAGCATCCAGTACCTTTTCCATAGCCTCTGCCTCCAGGTGGTGCGCTAGACTATTGTGCACTACCCTTGAAAGTGAACTGAGAACTTTGCACCAACTGATCAAAGTTGAAGTGTTTCATATGCCTCCAGTTCCTGTCCCCTGCCTCTGCTGGAAACCTTTACGTTTCCCCTGAGAAACCTATTGTTGCTGCTAACCACTCTACGAAGGTCCCTGCTAAGCCTTGGGAGGTGCACCTCCTTGAGGATGACCTCCTCTAGCACTAGACCCTGCTGTTGAACTGATGCCTATTTGAAACCCATGTGGCCTCCCAGTTGCATGGCCAGATTCTCCTCTACTAGACGTGCTTTCTCCACCACTGCCTCCATGGTTTTGGGTTCAAAAACCCTCACACCTCCTCTAAGATGGGCATTTAAGCCCCTGACAAAGTGGTGAACCAACATCCCCTCATCGTCTCCTATCCCTACAAATTGTTTGAGCTCGTAGAAGTGTTGCTCATACTGTTCAACTGACAAGGCCAACTGACACAAAGCGTGAAACTCATTGCCTTGATGCTGACGCCAATGCTAGGATAGTAAACGAGCTCTAAACCGCTCTAGAAAAATCTCCCAAGATATTGAGTTAATGTCAATGTGGAGCTTTTCCTCCTCTAGCCTCCACCATGTGGATGCGAACCCCCACATATGCATGATAGTGCACCGCGCTTTGGTATTGTTGCCGTAAGGATGCATCGCAAAGCACCTATCAAGGTCTATAAGCCAAGTCTCAGCCTCTAACCTAGTGCCTGCTCCATCATACAGTGGTGGATGTGCCTTAAGTAGATCTCTCATATGCATCTCTGAATGAGGTGGAACTTCCCTCTCACCAAGATTACCCTGAACCTCGGCCTACCTCTGACCAAGGAGGGCTAATGCCTCCTCAAGTGCTCTATGTGTAGCCTCAATCCCTGAAGGATTCTATTGTCGATCACTACCCCCTGGGACATTCTGCAATGCCTGATGTTCTTCTTGATCTGGAATAAGTGGAACATGAGGAGGAGAGTCATGTTGACTCCCATCGCGACCGCCTACACGGTCACGTCCATGCCCTCTACCTTTTCTGTGTCTGGGAGGCATAATCCTGCACAGACACATCAAGGTATTAGGCAAGGTACACAACTTAAAACCTACACAACTAAAAGCTTAATGGGTTCATCATAATCCCATAGTACCCAGTGTTTAGACTTGGGCTCTGATACCATGTGTAACGCCCCACCACACAACCTTAGAGGAAGTTGCAAACAACTACTCAAACTCACAATATATTTTTTTGGTTTAAGTACAATTAACATGCAAGTTCACTACCCATTTCCAACAACCTCTAAGGTTATGAGACTACGATTACTTTAAAACCCAAACAACAAAACATGAATTGAAATCATAACATTGAATTACTTAAGGAATTAAGAACACATACATTCCATACATAATAAATTACATCAAAGAATAATCGATACCTCATGATTTCAAATAACATAATTGAACAATAAGATTACAACTCTCATTCCCTGAATGAGGTAAATCCTAAGCATGGTTACATAATACATCTTCCACCTCGATAACAAATGAGGGGTAATAAATTACAAGATTCAACTGAAATGAATAAAGCATGAAATGAAACTAGTTCCCACGAGCTCTCCAACTGAAAATCTTGTCCACATGAACAAGAAGAAAACCCAACGGAGTAAGGTGCATGTTCCACCCAACCAAGTGATACCTGAAGGCTCACCCCCGTGCTAGGAGATAGTAACAAAGATTCCTAGACAAGACCATCTACCTCTAGACACAGGCTAATACATAACTGAACTGAATCAAATACAAATACAACATCACTTAACACAATGGTTACAATGCTTCCAGAGTTAAATAATCAATTGCATCATTGATACAAACATATTGTTGACTTAGGAGAAGTGTCATCACAATGTTACATGGGATATCCTGGTAAGTCTTCCTAGGTCTCAGCCCCCATTTCAGGATATCCTGGAAACCTCTAACGACTCCCGGCCCCTCATGCAAACCAATGCAAAATCAATTATCTCTCATAAAGACAAAATAATGATCTTTCCATTCCATGCCTTCTTGTCCCATCCCAAGTCTATACAAGCCCTTGCGTCCATGAGCGAGGCAAAATTAATCTTATTAAGTGTTTGATACTACCTATTCCTCTAATCAGTTTATTTACGTTATCACTGGATTAACCAACTTACAATGAGTTACCCTGACACCTCTTTGTGTGTCGGCCCTCGTTGCAAGTCACTCCTCTAAGACAACACGTGGAATAACTCCACAACCCAAGGGTACACAAGTGCAACCTAAGGATATTAAATCCCTTTCCACGACATAAAGTCAACACATCTCGTTCGTGATAACTGGGTATCTAACTGGATACATTTAGACGCACTACCCAAGGCAATCTAAAGGTTGACTAACATATTACGACAACCCACAAAATTAAATGAAAACCCCACCTGAAAGACTTAACAATCCTTCTAATCAATTTCCCCCAAAGGGATAACAGAAGAAATCACATTTGAAAGAGCAATTTAACAGGAATTGAGTCTACTTTGGATTCCCTAAATCCACTTCCTTTAATAAAATTCAATAGTTTATTTCCACAATAAAACTAGTAAAATTATG